>JAQZBX010062792.1:0-16835 GCA_029593785.1 Cabassous unicinctus
GGCACTCCCTCCCTTCTTCCAGCCACAGCCCTGTGGACCTACTGTGTGCCAGGCGGGCACTCCCTTCTCCCAGCCACAGCCCTGTGGACCTACTGTGTGCCAGGTGGGCACTCCCTCCCTTCTTCCAGCCACAGCCCTGTGGACCTACTGTGTGCCAAGTGGGCACCCTGCTGGGCACTGGGAACATGATGGACCATGACATAGACATGGTCCTCCTGTCCTGGAGATTACAGCCTAGTGGAAGAGGCAGATGGGAACTAGGGACACAAAGACGACACGAAAGCCGCATTTGTGTCTGTCTTGGGGGCCCTTTGCATGATCTCCTCTCTTGAAGTGGTCTTTATTCTAATATTTTGTCACCCTGGTCTCAGCTTAAATGCCACCTCCTCACAGAGGCCTTCCCTGCCATCCACCCAGACGTTAGTGCACTTTCTGCTCTCAGATGCTTTCTAACATACATCGTGGTTATTAGTGCACTGTCTCTTACTCCCCCACAGAAGGTAAACTCCAGGAGGGCAGAGTCTTATGTCTAATTCACCGCTGTATCTAGGGCTCCTAAAACAGTGCCCAGCATGTAATAAGTGCTCAATAAACACGAATGAATGACCACATAACTTTGGCTCCTAAGCATTTCACCATCAAGAAAAACATTTTTTATCCTGTGCAACTTAACTGGCAACTTTACTTACTGAAATCCACCCCCACCCCCGTGAAAAAAAACTGCACCTAAGTGACAATTTGTAAGACAAGCATAAATTAGCAGCCAGTTACACTTTCTGCTCTTCCTGAGAAAACAGGGGTCATCAGACAGGGTTGACAGGAGCAGTGCAAGTGGACATTTTTATTGGGTGTTGAGTAAAGTGTGATGCCCAGTGGGCATTTGAAATCTTGGGAATAGTGCCCAGGCCCTTGGGCCTCTGCCGTGTCACAGGTGGGCGTGGTTGACTTGAGGCTCTCCAAATTCATTTTCAAGTACTTCAAAGCCTAGACTCTGGTGTGAAAGAACGAGGAACAAGGTGCAGCCTCTGAACTCAAGGTGTTCAGACCCCGTGGAGGACACTGAGGCCAAACCAGTACACATGTCTGTTGTGACCCACACAATGATGGGGCTAGGCGGAGGCAGCCGTGGGCACACTCTGGAAGGACGCCCACCACATGCTGGGGTGTCAGGGCGGGGGCGGCAGGGGAGGCACTTCCCACGCCGAGGGTTAAAGGACGGGAGCTGGTAGCCAGGGGGGTGGAACGGGGATACTGGACAGAAGGGTCAGCGAAGGCCTGGGCGCAGAGGGGCAGGAGCAGCCCCAGCGTCAGGCACCAGCGAGCACCCGGGCCGCAGGAGCCGAGGCGGAAGGACAGTGAAGCGGCGGGTGAGTCGCAGTTCTGGTGATTGGATCCCATCTCACGCCTTCTACCCCCCATCTTAACAACCTACCCTGGAGCTGGTAACCGCCTAGCAACCGCAGCGAGAACCAGGGTCCACACGGATGCCGAGCCGCCCGGGCGCTGGGGGCGCCGCTGCTCATTTCTTCAGGAAGAACCTTCCACCTGCAGGGCGCACCTAAGGGCAGCATTCTCCTCCTGCGCTTCTTTCCGCCCCTAGTACCAGCAGCTTCTCAAGCCAGCACCTGGCTATTCACTTTGAAACCCTGCAGCAGAGAATCCAGGAAATTTCCGCTGTTTGACCACTGGCAAAGAGGGTCGTTTTCTCCCAGGAATGGGCAAGTTTCACCCCTGTCCCGGCAGCATGGAGAGCAAATTAGAGGAAGAGATTAGGATTTAATCTGGCTTGTTAAAAACTTGGAAATGAAATTTTGTTTTCCCCCTCTACAAAAAAAAGTGCGCTGATTTTTGTGCTTTCCCCTGCTTTGTTAATCAAGGCTCTTGGCCACTAAAGTCGGATCCGGGATATTGTAAACCTGAAAGGGCAATTGTGGGAGAAGCCCTGCAAGGGTAGATTTCCAAGCTGCCCTCCCAGGCTGCTCACCCAAGAGCAAGAAAAATCCCTTCTAAGGACAGCTTAGCACGAAACGTTCTGCCCAGAGCACCGTTCTGTTCTTTTAGACCCATACACCGGGTCTGCTTTTAGTCTCAGAATCTGCCCATCACGCTGCTTTTACATACCCTCACACCGTGGGTGCTTAGAGACTTGGAGGCCCAACACTCCACAAGGCCAGGGCAGGGACGAGCGCTATAAAGCTCCTTAGGGTGAAGGCATGCCGCCCTCACCTGGTGACGCACTGCCTCTGGGGCTGGGGACTGGGAGCAAGAGGCAGAGAGCAGCAGGGAGGGGCAGGGGTGATGACAGATGCGAGGCCATCAGAAAAGGCACGAAGTCCCCTTGGACCCCAGCAAAGTGACCCTCAGAGAGGACGAAAAGTTCCTGGGCGAACAGAAATATAAGACATTGAACTTGGGCAGAGTGGCCAGATTAAGAAGATAAAAATACAGGACACAGGTAAATTTGCATTTCAGATAAACAATGAATATTTTTAGTATAAGGATGTCCCATGAAAATTTGGGACATACTTGAACTAAAAATATATATATATTGTTTATCTGAAATTCAACCTTAACTGAGCATCTGGATTTTACCCGAACACCCTGTCCTGCAGTTCTCTAGCACATGGCGCCCTTTGCCTGCCCTTCCCCCTCCACGACCCCCTTTCTTTCTCCCCCCTCCCCTTCAATACAAGAAAGGGTCTGAAGCTCGGAGAATACCATCATGTTCTCTTGCCTTGCTTGGCAGGTTTACCTTTTGGTTCAGGGCGTTTAAAGACTTTATACCTTTCTGAAATCACCCCCAAGCCATGCGCAGTGGGTGAGGGCAGATCCAGAGGCCACCTGCCTTAGCCATTCAAGGAGACCCTTCCGGAGAGTGTGAGCCGTTCTCACCAGGCTCTCCACCGTGTCAGCACCTCCCTGGAGAAACTCAGTTCACAGCCTCCGCACCCAAACCTGCTGCTGCTCGGGAACTTTTGTCTGAGAAGCAGGGAGAAGTAGAAAACGCTGGGAAGAAGGAGGCAGAGCATGGCACCCAACTATTACGTGGTAAAATCTAGGATCTTTGTATTTCAGCTTATGTGCGTGGCAGGGTGTGCGTATGCGTTGATAATTAAGTGGTAGGTGGTATCCCGGGAAAACTGTCAACTTGGAGGCTGATGATAGATACTGGCGACCTAAACAAATGAGAAAAGTTAAATTGGTTTGGCTGGTAGAAGTAATACTAATTACAGTCATTTCGGAGAGCCTTCTACCGTGATTGTCTAATTACCGTATGTGCCATAATACTTCTGTACATCATTATGTATGCCTTCAATTAGCTTTGTTATAAAGTGTAATTTGGATAGAACGGTAGCCTCAACATGTATTGAATCGAGCCTCCATAGTTTGTCACTCGTGCAGAATGGATCTCTGATAATCTCAAAAAGTTAGTGCAGCTTTGGCCTGAGTCACAGTGAGAAGGGAAACTGGTAGGCGGCCCCTAAAACGGCTCCCAAAGACCCCCGGTGTCCACGGCCTTGCCTATGGACCGGCCTGAGAGGCTCCCTTCTGACGAATGGCATGAGGTGGAAGTGAGGACGTCACCCCCAGGGCGAGGCCGGTCTTACAGGCCACCGCTGACCCCTCCTGCCTGCTCTGGGAGGGCCAGCCGCCGTGTCCAGCCCTGTGGAGAGCCTCCCCAAGGCGCGGAGGGAGGCCCCCCGCCAGCCGGAGAAGCCGAGCCCCTCTAGCCGCCAGGAGCGAGGCGCTGGGCGGTGAGACGACAGCCGCGACACCATAAGGATTTGCTGTTTCCAGCGGCTAAGTCTGGGGACAATGCAATAGTGAAAATGACAAAACCAGTTACTCCTTCGGGAGTGACTCCTTCGCCCCGTGGCGTGTCCTTGAGAGGAGGCTGAAAGTTTAACCGCTGCTGAACTCTACAATGCAGACGCTGCTAGAGTCGGGGGGGCATGGAAGCTGGTAGTTCACAGCCTCGACACTGCCCGTCTCTCTAGCAACGTCCCTGCCCGTCGCTGGAGATTCTTGCCATCTCGCCATGGCAACCCTGGAGCTGCTCATTCCTTCTACAAACTGAGCCTCCACTTACCTGCGGGGCCCCCCAACTTTTCTGGCTTCTTCCTTTGACTTGCTCTTGGGCTTGGCCTGCGCGCCGGGGTCACGGGCCCCTCCTTTCTGTGACTCGGGCTCCACACCCTTTGGGAAGACGTGCCCACCTCCGAACCCGCCCTTCTCTGTGCCGCTAAGCTGGGCTGGGACTCCACCAAGCAGATTCCTGCCTCGCCAGCTGCTTCCAGATGGGCTCTGCCAGGGGAGCTGGAGGGAGGCCGCAGGGCTGGGGGAGGAGCAGGGATGGCCCTCCAGGCTCCTCCTGGCCCGTGGGCATCGCCCCAGCGGCAGCGTCTGCAGCCGCAGCTGGATTAGCTGGCACTGTCCTCCAACCTGCAAAGCCAGCCTCACGGTGCCCTCAGAGACCCCAGCCCCGCTGGGCAGTGCCCCCTCCTCAGAGGCTGCGATTATTTCGACCTCTTCCTTACATTCCCCGCTGGCCCTGGGAGCGGTAGCGGCTTCTTGCAGCTGCTACTTCTGTGCTGTCTTGGAGTTCTAGTTTGCCTTCTCGGTTACCTAATTAGAAAGTATTTATGTTAAATTCTCTGTTAGAAAACAAACTGGTGTGGTTTCTGTCTCCTGGCTGTGCTCTGGCTGAGACAAGGGCTGCCCCTCGACCCCTGGCCTCTGGTCGGCCTCGTCCTAGCTTCCACCTGCCAGCCCTGCAGGGGCGGCACCTCTTTACGTTCTGGCCCTGGGACCTTCTCCTACCTCGCCCTAGCCTGGCCCTGCCCTCGGCAGAGAGTCGGGGACCTGGGGACCAGAGGTGCCAGCAGAGCCCCAGGGCCAAATGCAGAGATGATGGGGGCAGAGGGGCAGTGCCTGCAGAGAAGCCAGAGTGCAGCCCAGGGGCAAGTGGTGCTCGGCCTCACCTGGAGCTGCAGGTGACGGCCGAGAGCCAGGAGGCGGGCAGCTGGGCACGCGGCTGACGCCTGTGGGGTCACAGCGCACCCGCAGCTTGCTGGTTCCCCCTCCTCGTGCTGCACTGCCACTGCCAGCCTGGCCCTGTCTCCAAGGGCCAAGGTGCAAGTCTCCGAGGGAAGAGCTGTAGATTTTTTCTGTTTCTGTGTGATCTTAGGGAGCCCTTGATTTAGCACAGCTTGGAAGGGGAGGTCAGAAGATAAACTTAAATTCAGATGTGAAACTCGGACTGTCAGGCGGTGTCTAACCAGGAGAACAGAACCCACTTTACGCATTTAAAGAGACGGGGTTCAGTGCAGGGGGTTGGTTACACGGGCTGGCAGGGCAGGGCCAGGAGAGGCTGCCGCAGGCTGAGCTCCCTGGAAGCACTTAGGGGTGCTCATTAGGCACCAAGCCAGGAAGGGAGGGGCGGAGAAGCAGGATGGCAGAGGAAGAAGATGCCCCGCGACGCATACTGGAACCTCAGCCAGCTCTGCACGATTGCCCCCCAAAGTTCCCAAGTCTGGGGACCCAGCACCCCCATTCTCTGCACGTGGGCTGTGCCAGGACGTGGTGGCCTGGAGCAAGGTGCCTGCGTGCAGCCGGGGCTGGCCCTGAAGGAGCCGCCCACCCCTGCCCTGGCCAGCAGGTCCTCCCTGGGGGGGATCTGAGGCCTCGTGTCTGTCACAGGTAGTGGGGCCGGAGCCCACGGGCTGTGCTACCCTAGGGAGCCGTGGAGGGGACATATCACCCAAGGCCGGGGAGGGAGGAGAGAGTGTCCTGGCTACCACTTCCTCCTGCCTCCCAATGGCCAAACCTAGCCAGAAACCAGCTGACCAGGAGCTGGAACGTGCAGCCCTGCGGCCCGCAGGTGTCCGCTCCTGGGCCACAGCAGAGCAGGGCAGGGGAAGGCATGGCCCTTACCAGGTGGGCGCAGGAAGGCGCTCGGCGGCTTTCCTATTTCCTCTCCAGACAGCAGAGCTTAGGACGGCCAGCACCCCCTGCCTCCGCGCCAGCCTGCTGTGCTCCCCAGACTGCCCCCTGGCGCTGCCGCCCAGGCCCCTCTGCAGGAACACGGGCTGCCAGCCTCAGGGCTGGATCAGCTCGCTCAGCCGTCACCCTCTGTGGCTCGGCCTTGCTGAAGAGCGCTGCCCTGCCCCTTTCTGCAGAGGCCCGTACGGAATGGCTGGCTGAGGGGCGCATGAGGGCCTAGCCCCCTCTCCCCAGCTGGGGACCATTCCAAAGGGGCTTCTCAGCCTCAGAAATGTGGTTACTGACACCACCCCTGAGACTACATCACAACCAGGAGTTGCCCTCCGCCGCCCGCCCGCAGGAGCCGCTCCCACAAGCACTTCCTAGTGAGTCTCCTAGACACTACCCTTCACCTTGAGGTCTGCTTCTTAGGGACCCCAACCCGTGACACCGTTAAATTCCTTAATCTAGTTAACTCTGTTGCAGACTCTTTTGTCCTTTGGGGCATCCTGTTTGCAAAGTACCTGAAACGCCCCTCTTCCCGTGCCGGGGTGGAAGCCCTTCCCCCAGCCTCCAGTCCATCGCCCGTTCATCCACCCCTGGAATTTCTTCCCCCGTAATTGGTTGATCCTACACCTTATTAGGTCTCTGCTCAGCCTCATCAGAGAGGCCCTTTCAGGAACAACGCCTATGATAACAGCCTACGCTGGCCACATGCTCTGCTTATTTTTCTTCAGAGCGCTTATCAACTGACCCATCGTTTTCAATTATTTGTTTATTGTGTCTCCGCTTGCTGGAGAGCAGGGAATTTGGTTTTGTTCACAACTGTATGCACGTTACCGTGCCTGGCACAAACCCTGAGCGCAATACAGTTTGCTAATGAATCATTCATTCCTTTGCTCAGCGCTAAGCTTTGTGCTAGATACTGATGCCAACTTTGGAAAGTTCCGGTCTAGTGGGGAAGTTGGACAAGTAGAAAAATAATTAAAACCAAGCGTGGTGAGTGCTGTAACTGAGGCACAGTTGTCAACCGGTGTGAGCGACTCAGGCTGCAGGGCAAAGCTTCAGAAAGCCAACGTTCTCCAGAGAGGCAGAAACGACAGGATGTATATGTATGCAAATCGTATTTATATATGCTTGTAAATAGTAAGAAATGTATTATAGGGATTGGCTCACGCAGCCATGGGGATTGGCAAGTCTGAATTTTCTGTAGGGCAGCTGCAAGTTTGGAAACTCTAATGAAGGTGACAATGAATTCCCCAGGAGAAGCTGGCTGGCTGGAGTAGAGACAGCAGTTCCTCTTTCTGACTACTGAACCATCACTTCTCCCTCGAAGGCCTTCAGTTGACTGGACGAGACGTCTCTCGTTGCTGAAGGCAATCTCCGTTGTTGATTGTAGATGTCATTAGCCATAGATGCAATCAACTGATGATTTAAATCTGCCAAGTATCCTCACAGTAACAATCAGGCCAGTATTGCTTGACCAAACAACTGGACACCAGCACCTGGGCAAGCTGACGCGTGAGCTGAACCACCAGAGCAGGTGATGAGGGGTTGGCTGTCTCAGGAGAAGCAGGGCAGGTGGACCATGGAGTGGCCTGGGCAGGCAGGCGGGTGACAGCAGAGGTCTCCAGAGCATTGGGGTTGAGAGAGTAAAGGGGCCAAGGAGGCCGGCACACCCTAAGATCTGGCATTACCCCTTCTAGAAGCCCACTCCCCAGAACACTGGCTGGCAGGAGTATTCAGAGATTCATGCCCAAGGAGAGGGGAGAGCACTGCCCCCTTGTTTACAACAGCAAAGAATTGGGAGCAAAGTAAGAGCCGATCAGGAGAGAAGCAGCTGAGTGAATAAAAGTTCTTCTATACTTTATAATACTTCCATGTTAGAGTTAGGTCAGTCTGCATGGACTGACTATGTTATAATATTAAGATGAAATATTAGGAAAGATGGGCATAATATAATATTAACTGAAAAGGAAATTACAGAACAGTATGGGCATTTAATACCCATTTTGTTCAAATAGACGTGTTGCGTGTATGTGTTTATATATAAATACATAGAAAAGCATCTGGAAGGAAATGTGACTGTCAACAGTGGGACTGGGTTAGACCAGAGGAGTCTTTCACTTTTTGGTATCATTTGAATTCGCTACAACCAGCATGGATTACATTTCAAATTAAAGAAAAGGAAGGAGAGAGAGAACAGAAGGTCCAAGCAGCTGTGGTCACCAGGCTTCAAGAACAAGCCGAGAGTCCATAAATCCAAACAGACGAGAATTGAACAGAGCAGGTCATGGTGCTTAAGCAGGCAGGAGACAGAAGTCAAAGAGCTGAGCTGACTCGAGACAGTGTCGCTGGCAGCGGGTGGAGGGAGGCGCGAGTCGGACACAAGTGAGCCTGGTGCAGAAGAGCCTCGCCGACCGGGCGGCACCGCCCGTGCGCAGGAGGTGTGGGCAGGGAGCTCAGCGCAGCTCTGACGGGCTGCGACCGGCAGGCTAAGGTCAGGAAGAGGCTCTGGAGAGCCAGCCCTTTTCTTCCCAGCTCCTGGCACCAAGAAAGAGCTTTCTTCCTTGCCCCTGGCAGGACTTCTCAGAACCTTTCGCAAGCTTAACTGTTGCATTGTGAATCTCCCAGAGGGGACGCCACAGGCAGCATTTCCCAAAATATTTGGCACCAGAGCACACTTGGTTAAGATAGTATTTTAATTGCCATCAAGTTTTAATTGTACAAGTATTTTGCGAATGCCTTCTCCTCCTAAAGAACCCCAGGCTGTCTTGCTGGAGGGAAAGGCCAAGTGGAAAAAGACCCTGGAAGATGAGACAGCACTTGGAGAGCCCTCGTGGAGAAGTCAACAGACAGCGCAAGGCCCCAGCCGTGAGGGCGAGGCTGTCTCGGACCCCCCAGCCCACCCCTGGCTGCAGCCACGGGAGTGGGCCAGATGCTTATCCTGGAGTTTGTTTTCATCATTGCTTTGCTTTTATAAAAATAGCTTACCAGGTATGTATATATCTTTAAGCAATCTGTTTTTTTTTAACTTTGTCTGTTTTGGGGCTTTATAAATATGAAGTCATGCTATTTGCATTGTGAGGACAATGGGATTGTGGACCACTTACCCAGTTAAACATAACTGCAGCAGTGAAAATGAATGTTGCCGTAGACAGTGACGCGGACGGATGGAGCTGGGAGGGCTAAAGTAGGGAAAACAGCAAGCTGTAGAGGCCGGCAGTGCAGATCATTCATCTTCGTACATGACTACCGTCCATCTCCTCTTGTTTGAGTTTCTGGTCCATTGCCTTTGTCCATCTCTCTTTTGAGTTGTCTTTTTCTTAGTGATTTGCTGGAATGCTTTATATACGTTAAGAAGTGGCCCCAGGATAGGGTCCTAAAAACTGCTTGAATCTTGAGAAACATTTTCAAGAATAGAGTTTAAAATTACCAAACAAACAAATCCAAAAACACCCTGGAAGGTAATGGGGGGAAAAAAGAATTAAAATTGACAGCAAATTGCATGGGGTTCCGGCCTCCTGGCTGAGCAGTCCGAGGGTCAGAGACCCGGCAGAGTTTGGGGCTGCCTCGCCAGGTGAGAGGCCACTGCCGTAAGCCCCTGGCGCACAGAGGTGCTTTTTCATATCTCCTTTGCTGCCAGCAGTAAATCCATCCTTTCCCGTGACATGTGGCCCCTCTCAGCGTTTCCTAGGACAGACGGATGAATCACTGCTCCTCCCAGCAGCCCCTTTAAGGCCTGAAGAGTCACGTTTCTTGCACTGAGGTCACTTGATAGGGCCACTAGAGACCCAGATAAGGCTCATGGGCCTGCCGATATCTGGCGATTCCCCTGCCTCTTCATGTAGTAAAAGGACGCCTCCATCAGCAGCCACCAGGGCTCCTGTCGGGAGGGGGCTACGTCATCCTCGCTGGCGCAAGAGAAAGTGCTTCTTCGACAAAAATAATGGCTCTGATTGCTCAGTGGAATAGACGGGGCTTTCCCTGCCGAACCGGACGGGCCCCTCTGACCGGGACCCAGGCCGCCTCTCCCTGCCCTGTGAGCCAGCCCCTGCGCCAGCCTGGGCCCGCGCTCGTGCACCGGCCACCAGGGATAAGCCAAGCTCCGCGGCCGTGCCCTCTCTACTTCACCCAAAGGAGCCAGAGGAAAGGGACGCCCCACTTCGCAATCCTCCTCATTTGAGGTGTCTCTGTTTCAGCAGCAGGAAGCACATTAGGGGAATAATCACCCTCCTGTAGCTTCAGGCTGAAGCCAGTCTCTTTCCGACCGTTCCTTTGAAACACGCGCTCTTTGGAAAACGTACACGGGTGGTTTGAGGAGGGAGGGTGGTTATGTGTGTATGTGTGTGATGTTTTCTTGATTAAAATAAACTTTCTATGTCTCTTTTTTAAAAAACCTTAAAGTTTAGTTAGCCAAAGCTTATGAGGTTATCTCTGGGTTTTGCCTTCCATCTCAGATCACATCCCTCTGGGCATATTGGAAACCCAAACCGGTTAGGATCCTGTTTCCAAGGAAGGAGGGCTAGCTGTTGAGGAGGCAACTGCTCCCACCTCCAGGAGAAAGAAACCCCAACTGCCTGGAGGCCGCTCTTCCTCATTGTCCTGCTGCCTCAAGCTCGGTTGGGCAGGGAAGGAGGTAGGGGTTTATCTTACCTCCTAACACGGGCTCCTGCGTCTGGATTTCCTGGTTTTTCCACTGTCTTCTCATCCACCCATCACTGTGACGAGGAATGTCAAAATCATCCACGATGGCGCTCTCCAACTGGCCATCCTCACCCAGTCGGTCTGCAAGAGCTGCCGGTTCTCTTTCCTCCGAACGCCTCCCACTCGGGCTCCTTCTTGCCACTCCTCAGTTGAGCTGTTCCAGCTGCCCATGAATTCCCTCATTCCGAGGGATACCGCCTCCAGAGCCAGGCACTCTGCAAGCAGACTCGGCTTCTCAAAGCCTACAGTGCTCGCCGCTCCCCTCCCGGGCCTGGGACCCCGTATGCCTGCAAGAGGGCCTTTGCGGGTTTCCCCAGCATGATGCCCATTATCCGCTGCCCCAGCCACACCAGCCTGGCGACTCCCTGTTCCCTGACGCTTGCTTTACGATTCCCACCAGCGCGTGTCTCTGCTCCGTCCCCTGGATAAGGAAGCCTTCCTGCTTTCTCTCCCCCATCTGAACCCCGCCGAAGGGTGTTGAAATATCCTAGGCTACAATGAGCAGTTTTGTCTCTGAAATCCAACATTCCTCCTGGTCTTGTGGCATTATGAGCCAATGTTTTAAAATAGACTTTAGGGTTAAATAATCAGACAAGTGTGACTCTGCCGGGCCGTTTTATCAGTGTTTGAAATGTGCCGCAGGCCCACTGCGGAATATTCAGGAAAGTCCTAAACATACTCCACGCTCATTATCAAGGTCAGAAAGTCCAGAGTCCTTCTACTAGGTAACCGAAGTGGTGCCCTAGACCAGGCGCTGTGACGATCTCCCACGGGACTAGCAGTGAATCCTGCCACAGGATACGGGCTCAGTGAGAGACCATCCATTCATTTAGGCATTTGCAGCCCGGACGTTACAACTCTATTACTGGACAGCCGACACTAGACTTCTCGGCAGGAGAGCCCTCTGCGTTTAGGGAAGTGCGGCGTCTTTCCTGTGTGCTATCCCCTGTGCTTACAAGGACTTTGGCCGTGTTGGATTCAGGTCATTGAGTCTGGCCACACCTTACTAACCACGTCAAAGGTCCTGCTTACAAACGGGCTCACACCCACAGGGCCAGCGTTTGGGGACATGACTCAGCCTCCAGCATAAGCTGAGCGTGAATTCTGACTCTGTCAAAACCCTCGTTTCTTCATCTGGAAGACGGAAGGGCCAGGCCAGTGCTACAGCTCTGCACTTGATCTCAATACGCACTCACACACCTGCATTCATGCTTCGTAAACCCTGATTCTTCTCACTTTATGATTCACATTTCTTTGGTAAAGTGGCCTAATCTTGGTCATGATGTTCTGGCTGGAAGTAACCGAAATCTCCGTTTCAACTGGCTCAGCCCTAAAGGGGATTTACTGGTTCACAGAACTGGAAAAGTCCAGACACTGGTGGCCATCGGGCACAGTCCATCAGCCTCCAGACCTGCTTCTCTATGGTTTGCTTGGCCTCTCTCTCTTTTTTGGGTTGACAGCATTCTTGGGAGGACAGCAAGGAGACCGTGGCAGTTTCCGGCTTCAGGTCTCCTCCAGTACTCTCTTGAGAAACCTTCTTACCCAGAAATTCCCACCAAACCTTTCATTTCATCTCACGATCAGAGCGTGGTCACAGGCCCAGTCCTGAGCCCGCCCCTGGCCTGAAGAAGGTCGCGCACTGATAGCTGGCTGGGGCAGGGATGACCCTTAGCCCGGTCAAGCCGTGCTGTGGCTGGGGCAGAGTTAGCCCTCCCTGAACTCAGGGGTGATAGGGCAGGGGCATCCCCGAGCAAAACCCAGGTGCTGCTAGAAACAGGCAAGGGGAATGGGTGCTGGGTAGGCAGCCTCCAAGCCCATTCTGTTCAAAACTGTAGGGCACACTGCTCCATCCCTGAGGCCGCTGGGCAGGGCACCATGGCTCATAACCACAGTGCTCACAGAGCTGGCGCCTGCCAGTTCTTTATCTCACAAAGTCTAACTTCCACAAGGAAATGAGGGGCATGTAAACATCGCAGTCCTGTGGGTAACTGCACCGCCATACACAAAACCAATTGTTTCCACTCCGTATGGGAAACTAATCAGTTTAATTACATGAAAACAAACTCAAGAACCAAAACTGCTGCAATGTTTCATCAGAATAAAACAAAGGAAGCTGA
The DNA here is from genome assembly GCA_029593785.1 of Cabassous unicinctus. Taxonomy (NCBI): domain Eukaryota; kingdom Metazoa; phylum Chordata; class Mammalia; order Cingulata; family Chlamyphoridae; genus Cabassous; species Cabassous unicinctus. The sequence goes on from JAQZBX010062792.1 coordinate 12,807, forward strand.
AAAATGCATTCTCTTCAAACAGAAAAATAGATAAAAGGTTGGGAAGGATCAATTATAGACTAACCAGTCTTTAGTAATTATTTTTCACCAGGGAAACACAAAGAATGTTGAAAAATATACTCTATCTACATAGAAAAATGGGTATAATGTCAATCAGGGACTGAGAAGTTTTTAATTGTTATTTTTAAGTGTGAATCATTAATATATATTTTTATTCTGCCACCAAGTTTATACTTAGAATTTACTTAGTGTTTTCAGAATGCTGTGTTTATCAGTTTTGGGAGTGCGGTGAGCAATGAGTCAACTCCTCACTGCTTCGGGCTCATCTGACCTAGGAGTACAGTTGATGCATTCTTCCAGCGTCTACTGAGAGCCCACGATGTGCCAGGCTGCCTTGTGCCTGTACAGAGCCACGTGGTCAGCCAGCTGCCTTCCTTCCCCCCAGAGAGAGAGGGCACCTCAGGGGCCACTGTGTGCCAGGGACATCCGACGCAGGCTTAGCTTGCCAAGGCCACTAGGACAAATACCACAAAGCTGGTGGACTTAAGCACAGGACTCTCTCGGCTCACACTGGAGGCCAGAAGCCCAAGCCAAGGGATCGCCAAGCCGTGCCGGCTGTGCTGCTGGTGCTGGCTTCCCGGCAGCCGCGGGATCCTTGGCCTGTGGAAGCACCTCTGCCGTCCCCGCCTGTGATCTCACTCACCTCCTCTGCCTTCTGCTTCTCTTGCTCAGCCACCTGTGGCTGTCCAGGTTTTCCCTCCTTACAAGGACTCCGTTCCTATGAATCAAGGCCCACCCGGATTCCACGTGGCCTCGTCTAAGCAGGATCTTTGAAGACCCTGCTCACATGTGAGTCCATTCCCGCAGGTCAGGAGCTTAGGACCTGAACGTGCCTTTTGTGGGGGGCATGGTTCAATTCCCAACAGACCCCACTTCTGAGCAACTTCCTCTGATGTCAACTCAAATGGGTTCCTGAGCTCCCACTCCCACTGCCAAAAAAGAAAACTGCTGTGTGGGAGGGTAAGAGAGAAATGCTAGATGTAGCTCTTCCTCCTGAGATCCCCAGAACCTTCCTGGAGATGGGGCACCACCAGGAAAGAAAGAGAATTCAAGTCAAGGGGGCGATGGCTGGAGGAAGCACATCTTCCAGCTCCCAGGTCAGCCTGGTGTGTGCAGGATGGGAAGTGGGACTGACCTGAATGGAGAAGTGTGGGATGAATAAATAGGGTAGAGGTTAAACCGTGGAAGGCCTTGGAAGTCAGGGAGAAATTAGACGTGTAGGTCTACGGAAGGGAGGGCAGTCTCTGTCACAAAAGCAGAGGTGTGATGCAAGTCCTCCTTCCCCTCAGAAAGCTGTGCCTGTTGATGCAGCCGGTGTTGTGGAGTGGGCAGAGCAAAGCTTTTGGAGTCAGAGTGACCTGGGTGAATCCTGGCTCAACTATTCACCAGCCATGTGATCCTGGGAAAGCCGCTGATCCTCTCAGCCTGTTTACTCATGTAAATAATGAAATAAAGTCTCTATTCTGGGAAGTGGATGTGGCTCGAGTGATTGGGCACCCACCTATCACATGGGAGGTCCCAGATTTGGTTCCCGATGCCTCCTAAAGAAGACTTGCAAGATAGTGAGCTGATGCGACAAGCTGGTGCTGCAAGCTGACGCAACAAGATGATGTAACAAGAGACACAAGGAGGAAAACATAATGAGAGACACAACAAAGCAGGGAGCAGAGGTGGCTCAAGTGATTAGGTGCCTGCCTCACACATGGGAAGTCCTGGGTTCAGTTCCTGGTGCCTCCTAAAGGAGGACAAGCACATAATGAACAGACATGGCAAGCGCAAACAATGAGGGGGTGGGGAAAAATAAGTAAATAAAATAAATCTTTTAAAAGTAAAAAATAAAGTCTATATTCTAAAGCTGACTTGTCCATTGTGGTAGACTCTAATCAGATGTGACTCTTGAATATTTGAGATGTAGCTAGTCAAAATTCAGATGTGCAGTAAGTGGGAAATACACACCAGGCTTAGAAGACTTCATAAGAAAAAAAGGCAAGAAAGTTACTGAAAGAATTTTTTATATTGATTACATGTTGAAATGACAACATTGGACATATTGAGTTAAATAAAATCTGTTATGAAAATTAATTTTCTTTTTTGTTCTTTTTTTTAATGTGGCTGCTAGAAAGATAGAGACAAGGCATACATACAAACTGGAGAAATTCTCTCTCTTAACCTAATGGTCGTTACAATGGATTTAACTTATATTAATTCATTAAGCTATATAGTTTTTCATGTGGTTTTCTTTATTTGTATTTTATTTTACAAAAAATATATAAGGTAGATAAAAAATGTGGCTACTAGAAAATTTAAGATTCCATTGCCATAATGTTAGGCAAAGCGGGCAGCAGCTCTTTTTCCCTAGTGAAAACTGCAAGTAGGATTTTGTTCCCTTAATATCTTTAAAATCAATGTGGGTGGTAATTTGTAAACACGGTCGCAAACTATGTTCCTTTCTCTGTTCATACCCTTTGGCTGTGTGCTCCCACTTTGACTCTAGGCTGGACTTATTTGCTTTGCTAATGGAAATTTAGCAAATATGATGCAAGCGGAGACTTTAAAACTGCTTGTGCCTCAGGGCTTGCTCTCCCGCTGCCCTTGGGAGCCCTGTGACCACCATGTGAATGAGCCCAAGCTCGCCTGCTGGGCACTGAGAGACACGTGGCATCTTCTCCAATGCCCTAACTGACATGGAGCCAACCGTGAGAGATGCAAATGGCGCCATCCATTCTGGACCGTCCATCAGAGAAGGAAATGGCGCCATCCATTCGGACCATCCATCAGAGAAGGAAATGGCGCCATCCATTCGGACCATCCTTCAGAGAAGGAAATGGCGCTATCTGTTCCCAACCATCCAGCCGCAATGGCGTTCTTCCAGCTGACCCACAGAATCATGGGAAAGCATAAATGCTTGTTGTTTTAACATAAGTTTTGGGGGTGTCTTGTGCAGCAAAAGCAGGCTGATAGAGTGTGGATGGGTCCCTGACAACCATAATAGGAGTCAAGTCTTCATCAAAGTCTAGGGAGGGACTGGCTAGTAAAGTCCAGTCAGTCTTGTCTCCATTAGGGATGGACTTTGCAGCCACACTCACACGAAACCCAGGCGGGAAGTGGGAATGCCAGTCCAGACGGGTCGAAGATCTAGCCCAGGTTTCCCCGGCCCTTTGGGGCATAAAGGCCTCTTTCTTTATGGCAGGAGTGCATGGACTCCTCCCCTCGTCTGACGACTGAGGACATCCGTAATGCCCTGCTGCTCCTTTTGTGCCTCTGTGAAATTGGGGTGAAGAGCCCTTTTGAGATGGGCCGATTAGAAAGTGGTACCACGTCCTCTCAGCACAGACCCAGCCTCAAAGTGGGGCAGATGGTGGGTTGGGAGGAGCTGGGGCTGGTTGCCAGCTCTCGCTTGAACCCCTCAGCTGGGTGCTCTTGGCCAAAGCACATACGTAGCTATAGGGGGGCCCTGATCCCCCAAAGAGACATGAATTCAGGAAAGCTTTGAAATGAAATTGTGTTTCGTTCATAGCAATAGCATCGACATAAATTTGAAAAGCAGTTACTCTTTATAGACAAAGCACCGAGGCGCAAGCGGTTCCAGAGAATTCTCGCCCAACGTGCCCCCTCCTCACTGGCCCGCAGTCCACAGCAGGGCTCAGGCCAAGCGAGGCTGGACTAATGGCCACAAGGGGGCAGGAGTCAGAGGTAGACGTCGTCCTTGTCTGGATCCGAACTCACAGTTCACAGCTGCAGGTCAGGGGTGAGCATTGGGGAGGGAGGGAAGGTGGCTCTCATCACTTTACCCCAAAAAATAAACCACAGCTTTAGGTGCTAAAGTAGTTCCTGTACATTCTGTGGGGGGAGAAAGTGCCTACAAACAGATGATTTGACGTAAATAATAACCCTTAGTTGCAGCCATGGGTTGATTCAGCCATTCACCCACACCAGCGTAACCCACTGGAAACAGCCCCGGGGCTGGGG
>JAQZBX010062793.1:0-16818 GCA_029593785.1 Cabassous unicinctus
GAGAACACAACATATCAAAACCTATGGGACACCACAAAGGCAGTGCTGAGAAGGAAATTTATTGCCCTCAAAGCTTCCATTAAAAAGGAAGAAAGAGCTAAAATTGAAGATCTAACTGTACACCTGGAGGAACAGCAAACTAATCCCAAACTAAGCCAAAGGAAAGAAATAGTAAAGATCAGAGCAGAAATAATTGAAATCGAGAACAAAAAAATAATAGAGAATCCACAAAACCAAAAGTTGGTTATTTGAGAAAATCAACAAAATCAACAAACCCCTAACTAGACTGATGAAGAAAAAAACAGAGAAGAAACAAAATATTACAATCAGAAATGGGGCGGGGGGGGGCATTACCACAACTGACCTCTCAGAAATAAGAGAGACCATAAGAGGATACTATGGACAACTGCATGCCAGAAAACTAGACAATGTAGAGGAGACGGACAAATCCCTAGAATCACAAGAACCACCTACACTCACCCTAGAAGAAAAAGAAGACCTCAACACACCAATCACAAGTGAAGAAATTGAAACAGTCATCAAAAAACCTGCCAAAGATGAAAAGCCCAGGACCAGATGGCTTCACAGATGAATTTTACCAATTAGTCAAAGACGATCTTGCTCAAGCTCTTCTAAAAAACTGAACAAGAAAGAATGCTACCAAACTCTTCTATGAAGCCAATATCACTCTGATACCAAAACCAGGTAAGATACTACAAAAAAAGAAAATTACAAACCAATATCACTAATGAATATAGATGCAAATACCCTCAACAAAATACTTCCAAACTGAATCCAAAAGCACATTAAAAGAATTATGCACCACGAGCAAGTGGGTTTTATCCAAGTTATGCAAGGGTGTTTCAACACAAGAAAATCCATTTGTGTAATAAACCACATTATTAAAGTGAAGAAGAAAAATCACATGAGCCTCTCAGTTGATGCAGAAAAAGCATTTGAGAAAATGTAGCACCCTTTCTGGACAAAAACACTCCAGAATGTAGGAATAGAAGGATGCTTTCTCAAAATGGTGAAGTGCATATATGAAAAACCCACAGGTAGCATTGTACTCAATGATGAAGGACTGAAAGATTTCCCACTGAAATCAGGAGCAAGATAAGGATGCCCACTGTCACTGTTGGTGTTTAATATTGTGCTAGAGGTTCTAGCTTGAGCAATTAGGCTAGTTAAAGAAATAAAATGCACCTGAATAGGAAAGGAAGAAGTAAAACTTTCTCTATTTGCTGCTATGATCCTATATATAGAATCTCATGAAAAATCCACAACAAAGCTACTATAACTAATAGATGAGTTCATCAAAGTGGCAGGATACAAGATTAATATGCAAAAATCAATATGTTTCTATACACTACTGATGTGCAATCTGAGGAGGCAATTAGAAAAAAAAATCCCATTTATAATAGCAATTAAAACATTCAAATATTTAGGACATAAACTTAACCAAGGAAACTGCAAAACATTGCTAAAAGAAACTGAAGAAGACTTAAATAAATGGAAGGACATTCCATGTTCATGGATTGGAAGACTAAATATTGTTAAGATGTCAACTCTACCCAAACTGATTTATAGATTCAATGCAATCCCAATTAAAATCCCAATAGCCTATTTTGCGGAAGTGGAAAAACCAATTATCAAATTTATTTGTTAGGCTAAAGGGCCCCAAATAGCCAAAAAGATCTTAAAAAAGAAGAATGAAGTTAGAATACTCTCACTTCCTGACTTTAAAGAATATTACTTAGCTACAGTGGTAAAACAGCATGGTACTGGCATAGAGACAGACACATGGATCAATGAAACTGAATCAGAAACTCAGATATAGACCCTCATGTCTACAGATGTGATTTTTGACAAGGAGGTCAAGCCCTTCCAGCTGGGCCAGAACCATTATTCAACAAATGGTGCTAAGAGTACTAGACAGCCATATCCAAAAGAAGGAAAGAAAAAAAAAGACCCCTATCTCATACCATATACAAAAATTAACTCAAAAAGGATCAAGGACCTAAATATAAAAGTGCCAACCATAAAACTCCTAGGAAAAAGTGTAGGAAAGCATCTTCAAGATCTTGTGGTAGGTATTAGTTTCTTAAACCTTACACCCAAAGCATGAGCAACAAAAGAAAAAATAGATAAATGGAACCATCTCAAAATTAAACACTTTTGCACCTCAAAGGACTTTGTCAAAAGGGTGAAAAGGTAGCCGACTCAACGGGAGAAAATATTTGGCAATCACATATTCCATAAGGGTTTAATATCTATGATATACAAAGAGATCATATAACTCAACAATAAAAAGGCAAACAACCTGATTAAAAAATGGACAAAAGACTTGTAAAGACAACAGTCCAAAGAAGAAATACAAATGGCAAAGAAACACATGAAAAAATGTTCAACATCACTAGCAATTAGGGAAATGCAAATCAAAACTACAATGAGATATCACTTCACACTGATTAGACTGGCCGCTGTTAAAAAGCCAGAAAACTGTAAATGTTAGAGAGGATGTGGAGAAATAGGAATGCTTATTCAGTGTTGGTATGAATATAGAATGGTACAGCCACTGTGGAGGATAGTTTGGCAGTTCCTAAGGAAGTTGAATATAGACTTGCCATGTGACCTGGCAATACCACTTCTAGGTATAGATGAACTGAGAGCAGAGACTTGTACAGACATCTGCACATCGATGTTCATAGTGGCATTATTCATGATTGTCAAAAGTTGGAAACAACATAGGTGTCCATCAACTGATAAATGGATAAACAAATTGTGGTGTTTATACATGATGGAATATTATGCAGTGGTAAGAAGAAATGAAGTTATAAAGCTTATGACAACATAGATGACCCTGGAGGACATTATTTTGAGTGAAGTAAGCCAGACACAAAAGGACCCATACTTTATGATTGTGCTATTAAGAACACAAATTTATTATGTAAACTCATGGAGTTAATAATTAGAATATAGGTCAACAGAAAATAAAAGGAGTGTAGAGAATGGAAAGCTGATGTTTAATCCATGCAGAACTGGTAAAAAGGTTGTTTGTAAATCTTTGGAAATGAATAGAAATGGTGAGAGCATATCATAGTGTCTGTCACTAATAGTGCTGTTATACGGGTATGAGAGTGGTTGAAAGGGAAAGTCTAAGGTCATGTATTTTACCAGAAGGAAAGCTAAAAACTGTAAAATGGTACTGTAAATGACAATAAAACCTCATGTGAAACAGGAATACAGGTGACAATTAGTATATAAGATTGTTTTTGCAAAATATAGATACAAATATACTAGAGAGAAGGAAAAAGAATAGCAGCTATATACAGCAGGGGACGCATAGAGAGATTGAGAGGTGATGACTTTTGTTTGTTTGTTTGTTTTTTGTTTATTATTATTATTGGAATAATCAATGTCCTCTAAGAAAGATTCAAGTGATGAATGCACAAATATGTGATTACGCCGAATACCATTGATTGTACACTTTGGATGAATTTATGCTTTATTAATATGTACCAATAAAACTGGTTTGTTTAAAAGAAGTAGGTAAGGACCACTTCATCAGTGGTCTTTTAATCACTTGATTCTTAACATTTAGATAGTTATTGAAGAAATTTAAACATTGTGATGAGAATGAATTTATATTTTAGAAAAAGCACACCCGTAGTAAATTGAGTGACGGGTACAAAATCTGAAGTCAAGTGGATTAATAAGGGCATATTTGCAGTTGTCTAGCTGAGAGATGATAAGATTAGGAAGGAAATAGAGCACTCGGTAGAAGATACATTAAGGAAGTGGATGTCAGGACTTAGTTGATGATAAGATATAGAGGATAAAAGAAAAAGATCTATAAAGGAAAACAATTCCCACCTCTCTTGTTGAGGTAACAGAATGGGTGGTGATGAGTAAGTCACAGAGATAAATCACACATGAGGAGGCATACCTTTGGGGTGAGAGACAATGGGTTCTGTTTGAATATGCTAACTATGAGCTGCTGGTTGAGCATTTAGGACCTATAAACAGATGGCTAAATACACAACAGGAGCTTTGGTGAGAGGCCTGAGTTTGTGGTTCATGGCATAGCTATGAAAATTACAGCCATGATTTGCGATGAATATAAAATGAGCACTGAAGTTGTCCAAGGACAAAAGTATAGAAGCTTTGCTTTAAAAGGTGGGCAGAAGAAAAGAAACAAGGAGTGGGAACTGTAGGGGTTTGAATCACGCCCTCCCAAAATTCATGTCCTCCCAGAACTTCAGAATGTTTATCAGAAAATAGAGTCTTGCAGATGTCATTATTTAAAGATCTTGGTATAAAATCATCCTGGATTTAGAGTGAGCCCAAAATCCAGTGATTGCTGTCCTCACAAGAAAAGAGAACACAAAGAGACACATAGAGAAGAGGGCCATGTGATGACAGAGGCAGAGATTGGAGCTCTGCCACAGTCAAGGAATGCCTGGAGTCCTAAGAAGCTGGAAGAGATAAGGAAGGATTCTTCCCAAGAACAGTCAGAGGGAGTATGACTTTGCTGACACCTTGATTTCAGACTTCTGCCTCCAGGACTGTTAGCAACAATTTTTATGTTGTTTTAAGATACCAAGTTTGTGGTGATCTGTTATGAAAGCCCTAGGAAACTAATCCAGAAACTAGGAAGGAGTGGTCAGAGAGAAAGGAGGAAACTCAAAAGGAGAATGGTATAAAATTAGTGTGAAAAACTGAGAGGTGAGAATTTCAAATAGTACATATTCAACATCAATGTGATGGAAACGTCAAGTAGGAATAAAAAAAATGAGGCCCTTGATTGTCCTACAACTCACTTGACATTGGGTTAAAAACATTCGGGAATGATGAAAAATGTTTAAAAGGCACATTTTAAAATTTTAAAAATTAAAATAACTTTGTTTAATCCCATGCCTATAATGGAATGGGGATGGATATACTATGCTTACAATTTAGAGATCCTGCTTTATTGAATAGAAAAATATCAATGAGAAATTTGGCACTGTCTTAGCAACTAAAATATTAATGTCTGGGAATATTTGAAAAGGTCAACATGGAAATATCTTTCTAATTTTTCAACTCTTAAGCTTATAATGCATTTTTAGAGTACAATTTATTATTTCATTACATTCCCAATATACCCTGCAATAGAGATATTCCTCCCAACCACGCTTTACAAATGAGAAAACCATGACCTGAGTAGCTGACAGAATTCTCCCAAAATTATGCAGTGTTTCAAAAAAGCTAAGTCAAAAATTAGCTTATTCTTTTCCACAGCACGTCCCTTTTGTATGCCAGGTGCCAGGTGCTAGACACAGGGATGAATAAAATAAAGCTGGACCGCACCCCACCCATCCCTCTCCCTGCCCTTCCTTTGCCTAGGTCTCCATCTCTCTTGGATGTAAGTCTCCTCTCTGCTTAATGTGAGAAGAACTGGAAGAGTTGGGACACCTGCCATTTTCCCTGAAGGGCACTTTGTGTGGATAGGGAAGATGAGAGGAAGGTTATTGCTGCCAATGGCAGACGGCTGCTAACAATCCCTTACCTATTGCTTGTGAACCAGGGATGAACAACTTTTAGACAGTTCTCCACATCAGTTGTGAGACTTTCTGACTCATCACCCAGTACCTCGACTGTCTTTAAGCAGCTTTTGAAATTAGATAATTAATATGTTGAACTGTTTGGGGGCCCATTAGTCAAGGCTAGGGGTCATCGTTTGTTTACCATCTGTGCAGGAGCAGAGAGAGGTACTAGCTGACCTTTGGGTATCATATATAGCATTTGTTCTCAAAGTGGGGTCCCCACATGGGAGTATCACCTACTAGGTCAAAAGCTCTGAGAGTGAGGCCAAGCAATCTGTGTTTTAACAAGGCTTCAGGGGATCCTGATGCATGCCAAAATTTAAGAACTACTGGTATACAGCTATAGAATTCTTTTGCTCTGCTATTTGGACAGAAGTAATGATAGAAATGTTCACAGCAAAAATAGAATCCATCCATGAGTGTAATGGTTAATTCAAGCACATTTTTATTTGCATTATTACCACTCTATTTATTATCACCTTCATTCATGGCAGCCTTTAAGATCTCTAATTTAATGTCAAAGCAAACTCTCAAGACTGGTTAGTGCTATGTGAATAAATATATACTCCATATTGATGACGTTGGAAGTTGAATTATGTGACATTTTGTTCTTCCTAATTCACCTTCATCCTGTTGCTCTTTCCAAAAGTATTATGTGGGTTTATTGTCTGAAAAGCATGAAAGAAAAGTATCAAAAATATTTACATTTATGCTACAAATAATAAAATAATGAAGCTTTTGTCAAGTTCAAAATGGCACCTTTATGTTTTTAAGCAGAAAATAATTTAATTCCTCTTACTATATTTCACTATATAAATCTTAAGTATAGAAAGTCTTGGCTAGTGAAGTTTTTTGTTGGTTTTAAATACTTACTTGCTGAACTTTTTTTTTTCCAAAATAATAAGTAAATCACAGAAAACATTGTCTTCTGCAGCCCTAAACTCTGCATGTAAAATGAAAAGAGAGGGAAAACTCAAGATTTTTAACTTGGATCTTTAGCAAATATTACAAATCATGTCACTGTCCCCCAATCTTGTTTGTCTTCACAAACTTATCAAAGAAATATTGTTCTCACCCACTCATTACTCTTCACTTCTGTACAAGTGTGAATGTGTATTCAAACGTTTAGTTCTAAATTTGGAGTTTACTTGTGTTTGGAAAGACAAATGTGATGGTTTTCTTTGATGAGGTTGACAAAGGCATTTGTAATCTTTGTTTCTTCATGTGTTCACCTTGCTTGCAGAAGCCGTTTATTCCCTTCTGGCAACAGCTCACTTCACAGACTCTTTATTAAGTTGCATTTCTAGGGTTACATCAAGGTGTTGTAGAATTCTTTAGTGGAAAATCTAGGTTACATATAAATCTAGATGGCATATGCTAAGAAATCTGTGAAGCAGTCATATCTTTTAAAAGAAGGACTTATTTGAGCTTTCAGGACTCTATACAAGGAGCTAAAACTACTTCCATCCTTAGATAAGTCACATGGTAGCCACATCCTATTTCCTCAATAAACCTTTTATAGAGGTGAAATTTGAGTTAAATTCATTTCAACCTGGTGAGCAGGGTTCCATACTACAAAGGAAAGGTTAGAAGTATGGAAATGCCATAAAATGAATATAAAATCAGTGAGTCTCAAGAGCAAAATCAGGAGTAGGAGCAACTAAAGAATTGTGGAAGTTTTAGGGGAAATATTTCTTTATGGATCATCTAATACAACTCCCTCATTTTGTAAATGAAAATTGAGTCAAGAAGGGGTGAAATGACTGCTCAAGTTTGCTTGCCAATGGCTAGCAATTCCTGGGCATCTATATTCACATTTATTTCCACTACCCTGATGATATGATGCAGTGGTAAGGGATAGATTTTAAAAGGGGGGAAATAGGGGATTATCAGGAATTTGAAGAAAGTTTGGGAGACTGAAATAGGAAAAAAAAAAAAAACAGAATGGAAATTAAAGTGGGACTAATAGTGGCATGGAGTGAATTGGAGAAAGAAATAGGAGTTTCTGGGGATGGTAAGTAAATAAAAATCAGAGCTGAGCAACCCAAATGCATTTAAGAACTACTGGTATACAGCTGTAGAATTCTTTTCCTCATTTCAAGACACCCTTCCTTTCCACTGTGTACGAGGAGAGACGTGAGGCTTGTGGGAGCTATGGCAGTGAACGGCGGGAACAAGGCATTTTCGTTCAGGGAGAACTTGTGGCACATTTTGACAATGGGATAGAGGAAACCGGGTAGTTGCCAAGTAACCAGTCCCATTCCCAGCAACAAGCCTTAGTGACTAGGGGAAGGTGGTTGAAGAAAGAAGGTAGAGGGCAAGGTGTTTCAAAGAAGTAGCACAGATGGTTTTAAGTATACCTTGCTTCTTTGTTCCTTCTGCAGTCTTGTTCTCTGATTGAATATGGCATAAATCTTCATTTTGGAAAAAGCCATAACAGCTTACCTCACAGCATCAAAGTCCTCTTTACAACTATAAAGTAGTTTTTTTTCTGAATCCTCCATCCCTCAATTAATAACCATTTGAGCTGTTTACCTACTGCACATATCCACAATATTTAGAATAAAATTACCTAACTTGATATATCTATCTGTAAATGGTAATGGAAAATATTCCAGCTAATAAATTCCATATGTAAGGAGATCAAAATAAACCAAAGAAACAAATCGTATGGTTTCCAAATATGTGTCAGCTTGCAACTCTGAATGTTATATTCATCAGCTTTTCTTTGCTAAAAAACAGGGATGGGGGCCTTGAATCTTTATCAAAGACCTCACAAAGACATCTGAATTTGCCGACTGTGTCTCTCCACAAATACTTACCTTATCATTGGTTATCTCCTAGGAAGCAGGAATTTGAACTCTTAGTTAATTCTGTTGGCAACAGTTTAACTCACAGAGACATAAAGACTAGCTGGACAGAGTAACTTGATAGAGTTAAGGATTAAGGACTATTTTCTTTCAACCATTATCATTATCAAAATGAGTTTATGAACTACTTAAATATATTGGCACTCTGCTAGGCATCAGACAAAAAGTACCCCTTCCCAGGAACCCACATGTTCAGAACAAAATAATTTGGATGATTCTTTGAATTTTTAAAAATTCTCTTGAAATTCTTCTCTAGAGAAGATTTCTATAGAGAGAGAATCTTAAAGAATAAGGGGCCTAAGAGAATAAGTGGCAAATTCATTTGCTCAGACAAATGGGTAACAGATTTTGAAGAGAGAGTTCTTCCTGGTCAATGGAACTTGTATCCTAGCCTTACCTCTAGGAAAAGTAGAAGACTTTGGTGAATGCACAGTATTGATTGGTATGCTACCCCAGCACCCCCTTCCAAAACAACTGAAAACAGGGCAATTTTCTTTTCCTTCCAATTTTATATTTTGGCAAAAACAGATCCTAGTAACACTCACCCTATATTAGATGATATTCTTTAAAAAGAAAATCATGATTGAATTTTAAAATATGGAATATTGTTTCTTCTCCAGTTAAATGTGTTTTCACTGTTTGTTGGCTTAGTCTTCAGCATCCATGCTGCGGTGAGCAACCAAAGTCATCCAGATTTAAGGATTTAACTTCAGGTGAGCTCACAGTAGCTTCTAGCCCACAAAAATACTCCTTTATGGTGTAGAAACTTTGTAAGTTTCCACTACAGAAGAGGCACAAGAAGATTGGAAATTATAGCAGTGTTTTCCCTTCAAATATATTATTCAGAGGTGAAAGGAAGCAGGAAGAACCAACCCTTCATTAGAAATTATTTATTTCTTTGTTGTCATTATCATCTTCTTTTTCTTCTTTGTATTCTCCTTCTTCCTATTTTTTTTAGAAGTTAAAGCTTGTGCTTGGTTACTTACATAGTGCTTCACAGGAAATAAGGCACTTTGAATTACTAATATTAAAATTATCTAAATGGCATCTTTGTTAAAACTATACCCAAGTGTTAACTCTTAACTGTCAGACACATGAGGAAATCTCTTGGTTCTTTTATATCCAAACCAATGCCAGATAACTAAACCCCAATCAAAAGTATTACTCATGTAACAAGCTGATAAGTTTTCACACTGATCTATTTTTATCATCTTTATGTCAATACACATATAGTAAGAGAAGCCAAGATAAAAAATGCAGAGGGAAAGCAAATCACATTTAGCAGAAAAATGTCCTACCTCCAGAGCAGTGATGAATAGAAATCTTAATAATTTTTGATGGAGAAATTGGCTGATAAATTTTAAGCCCTTGGGTAAAAAGCTTAATTGAAAGCCAAATGTGCATAACTGATCTTTTGACTGTCCATTGATGCAGACAGATAGACACGACTCTCCTAATGTTGGAATCATCCATTTTATGTCAATTTCACCCAAGACTCTAATGCTATTAATTATTTTCTAAATTTTTACTTAGAACTTTTTAAAGGTTTCATTATTTACTGGATACAGTTTTGCAAACTTGCTCCAAGGAAACTTACCCAGCAAAGAATTATATCCAGACTTTAATGTTTATGTGAGACATATGCCTTTCCTTCCAGCTTTCTCCCATTCTTTCACAAATCTGTAACTCAGACAATTAGGAGTAACTTCAAGTGGTTCATGTCTAGACTGTAGGTGGAAGTGGCTTGCAGAGATAGAACAGGAAACCAGGACCAGGAAGGATAAGGCAAGACTAAAAATAAATGTCAGACACAAGGCAAGGAACATACCCAGAGAATGACTGAAAGGCTAGAGTAATACAATTAGGTGTCACTGTGGAATCAGGATAATACCAAAGAAGAGGCAAGACATAGATTGAGAAACTAGGCAATTAGTCAGTGGTTAGGTGCTTCTATTATTCCTCTATAACCATTACTTTAGTCAGTTATCTCCCATAATTGGCTATAATCCACTGAGTCTTTGGCTTATTTAGATTTGTACTCTTAAGACATACACTTCATATTACTGGGCATAATAGAAACCCCATAAATATTGAATGAATGAATGAATGAATTTGGTTGGAACCAACAACAGATATGGCCTGTCAAACAATAAAAATAATCAAGTACACTTTTGTTTATTGTAAAAGATGTTCTAAAGGGTAGACTTCACAATTTCAAAACTCAACAATAAGGAATCAAAGTCAGAAAACACAGAGCTGAAAATGGAAAGTACTCTTTCCACTGGTAGCATAAGAGTAGAATTCTCTGTACTACATGAATCTCAGCAAAGTAGTGATAAGAACCTCCATAGGATTCTAAGTTTCTTCAAAGTACAAACTATCTTTTATAATATAATTAACTTTGTACAATAAACATTTGTTGATGCTGCTATCAATGAGTCTTCAAAAGCTCCTGGATTTATTTGAACATGAGCTATTAAACTTGGCAGGATTTCTCTAATGCCAAGAGCCATAGCTAAAAGCTTGCATTTAAACTTATGGCTACTGGAAGGGACACCAGAAAACTCCAGGCAAGTGGTTTCAGTAATTCCTGACTTAATCTTAGCATTTCTTATAATCCCTAAACCAAGCTTTCCTGAAAAGGTATATGACTATCACAGTAGCATAGGGCCAAACATGGAACTAGCAGAGAGATAAGGCTGGAAGAAATAGCATCAGGTTTCTTCCCCCTCAAAAGTTAAAGTGCCAGAGTGATGTAAGTGAACGACTTCCAAGGATTTATGACAACATGACCTTATCTGAAGTAAGATGAGAAAAAAAGAACTACTCTGGATATAACTGGCATTTAATTAGCCAGTAGTCACACTATTAAAAAAGATACCTGGTTTCAAATACTGACCGAAAATATATTAAAAATGCTTATAAAATGAAATTCATGTTTTTAAATGAATAAGATTTTTAAAAATATAAGCTATATTTATACAAGAATAAAAAAATAAAAATAGATGGATTCAGATTATAATGTATATTTTAAATATGCTTTAAGAAACTCAACTATTGTTTTAAAATATTTTTCCAATGTTGCTTACTAAATGTACACAATTTATTATATTTTATTTTTCTCTTTTATTTTCTTAAAACATGTTTTTTCATCAAAACTCTGTGCCTTCTAATTCAGTATGAGCTACTCTTAGGCTAATACTTTGCATAAATATGATAGATGATAAAATGTATGGGAGTCAGGAACAATTCTAAATAGAAGGATGAGTTAGGCCTTCACAGTGTGGCTCCACTCTGAAGTATGAATTCCTAATATAGGAAATATGTCCAAATTAAAAAATAAATGGAAAACTATTTTAAAAATCACATATGATATTTCAAATGGTCCTTGCTTTGATCTTTCTTCACTAACATATGTAATTTTAACCTGTGTGTTAGAAATATTTTCTGGCAAACTCACCTTAAGTCTTTTCTGTAAGAAGCAAGATAAAATGTACCCATAAATAATAAAATAAATATTCTACTATGCTAAATCTGGTAAATAGTAATCAACTATTCCAGAGCCTTTACCCAATTTCCAGAGTGGTTTCACTCTTAGGGTCGTGTTCTTATCCACTTTAGCAATTCCTCTGTCCTGTATTTGGCAGGGAGGGAAAATTTCCTCTCTGGAGGTGACCTCTGGTCTGCTCAGTGGATTAGATGATTGCATGGTTACAGTCTATTGGCTTTGATCCTGGGATGCAAATGTTCTCCTCAATTCTGTACAATCCTTCTCTGCCTTGGGGCCTGATCCTTTGTTAACAGCAAATACCCTCACTGCAAGATTGTCACAATGATTTAGTAAAGGCATATTTTACCAAAGTAAGAAGCCCAATCGTGTAGATGGAAATGATCAAAAGCCATCAGCAAGCTGACAGATTGCTGTTTATGTGAGATTGGCCTTTGAGTCCTTTGAAGGAAGAAACCTCCACAAAAACTGATGCTGTATAACATAGTGATTTCGGTGGTAGATAAAGACTGTGCTTAACAGTATAAGTACAATAATGTTCTTCTTTTACAAAGTGCTAAGAATATGGTGGTACACAGGAAAATTATAACTAATGTCATTTATGGAGTATGGTTAACAGTAATATTGTAATATTTTTGTAGCAATAGCTAAGAAGGTATATCAATTCTAAGGGACAAAAATAGGGGAGTATAAGGGGGTATGGGATTTTTCCTTTTGGAGTAATGAAAACATCCTAAAATTGACTAAGTTGATGACAGCACAACTCCGTGAGGAATATGAGAGCCACTGAGTGTACACTTTGAATCATGGGACTGTGCAAAGCATGGGGCTGTATAACACAATGAATGCTGTGGTGGAAGATGGACTGTGATTAGCAGAATATGAGAATGTTATCTCATGAACTATAACAAGTATATAATATTAATACAAGGTGTCATTAACCAGATATGTAAGCTATTGGCTATAGTTAGTAGCAATGTTTTGAGGACACTCTGTCATAGTCTGTAACACTTGTTTCACAACAATGCTAAGTTTTGTTGATGGGGTAATGTATGGGAGCCCTGTATGATGATAATGCATCTTTGTTTTGTAAGTTCACAACTTTTACTATACACTTATTGTTTATGAATGCTCATATATGAATGATAAACTTCAATAAGAAAAGTTTTTTAAAAATTAAAAATAAAAATAAAAACTGATGCTTGGTCAAAAAACTTTGATCTCCAACAGAAAGGAAAAAATGTTTCTCCAAGTTAATAAAGGCACATTACATCTGTGGCCCATAATGACTTAATTCATAAAATAAAGGTAAAAAATTTCTAAGGAAGACTTGGAAAATAAATTAAATAAGATATGTAAAAATATTCTGAAAAATTAAAGCAAAAATTATAAAAAGCGGACTGACATATGAAAGAGAATTTTGAAGAGTTGGGTGAGTGTTGAAGCACCTAATTAAGTATGTTAGTAACAATTTATTTTCATTTTTTTATTTAGTTTGGTCTTGTTTGCCAAAGGAAAGAATACTGAATTTGGGAAAGAATCCCAGCAATATCATTTTGGGGGTGTTTCAGAGCCTGATACCAGTCCTCTGGGTAAACCACCTCTAGCTCCCACAGACTGAGGTGTGAGGAGAGTTGCCAAGCATATCAGCAGGCAGGGCTGTGTGAAAGCCTCCTGGGACTCTTCCCCATAACACTGATCTCATAACTCTCCTACAGTGATGTTAACACTTCAAAACACTGCTCCACAAGGAAAGGAAAACCTTCTGGGTTATAGAATGCCACTCTTTAGTTCATTTCCTGAATGATAGAAGAATGCCAGAGTGGTACAAGAAATGTTCATGTTGTCTTTGACCTCAGTTTTTATTCATTAAGAGATGATGCTGAGATAACTCATGCACATCTATAGGCCCTACCTACACTTATATTGGAGTAAACTTTGTCTGTCAATGACGTTTTGTTTGAAAACCCAGAAGGCCAAGAGCAACACGTTGCCACAGACTCCTGTATTGTTAGAGATACATTGGCTGACCTACAAGAGGACTGGAGTGTTCAGATTCTATTTGAGTTGGCCAGGCACAGACTGTCCAACCATTGCAATAAGGCCCATATTTGCAAGGGATTTTAGAGCAGATTCTCCAAACTGCAGAGCAACATCTGCTGCTCCAGTCCAAGCTACTTGCCAATTACTGTTAAAGAGATTTCTGCCTGGGCCAGATGCAGTTCTTACAATTAAATTCATCTATGCATTTCCTGTGTGCAGCCCATTTTCTACATAGGGCTCTGAGCCAACTCTGAAGGGTGAGTGGGGCTTAATGCAACCCTATGCTGTAATGATGCCATTTGTCAGTTTGCTAAATCTTGTAAAACAAACAAACAAACAAACAAACAAAAATACAATTAAGCAGTTTCCTAGAATTGTAAGACTTTTTCCCCATTACAACCAATCATAAAGGTAGTCATCCTAGCAATTATTTTATACCTTGGCCAGTTTTTTAATCTGCAACTCCATTTAGGACTAATAGCAATTGTTCCTCAAAGGAGGGATCCTCAAGGAAATGTCTGAAGATTAAACAAAGAGGACAAACTGTGTGCTAAGCCAAGAGATTCTTGTAAGTAAATGAGAAAATCTTTTGAAAACAGGGAATGGAAATACAGTCATTGTTCTTAAAACAGATAAGCTCTACAATAGTATTTGCTCAGGGAGGTACACAAAAGAACTATGGATGATTTTGCTTTGTTTTGATTTGCAGGGACTTGTAGTTTCATGTCATTTGGATTTTACTGGAGCTTCATGTTGTTGTAGTTTTCATCCATTCATCTTTTAACAAAAATCCATTATGTACCTACTAATGAAGGCTAGGCATTATGGAAATAAAAATGAAAAATGTCCCTATTCTCAAGGAATTCACAATTATATCTGCACCAAAATATTATTTTTAAAAACACTACAATGGAGAAATATACAGGACACTGTCGTAGCAGAGAAGAGAGAATGACATTGATAAAAGTTATTTGCTTAGTGTCCTATTATATTGATATAGTAAAACAAACAAACAAAAAACCCTATTGCAGTTTCCCAAAATGCCTTAATTGTGTACAAATCATCTCTCATGCTGTGAAAATTAGATCCAACCTAATAGACTGCAAATGTGAAAAGAAATAAGACTGGAAATTTACTACAGGTTTGATTCATAATTTGTGAGGACATAAGATATCTCAAAATTACTTTGAACTCGTGACAAAGCCTATCTAAAAATTATTTTCAGAACTGACCAGATAATATTTATAAAGAAGTTAGAAACATTTCATTGATGAACAGGTTGACAAACAGACACAGCCCAGCCTGCAACCTTGAGAGAAGGAAAGTGGCTGAGTTCAGGAGTGAAGGAAGTTAAATATCACAAGCACCGTTCTGTGGTGTCTTGTAATTGGTTGGGTGTGGCCAGGAGAGGGGTGGCAACGTTAAAATTCTCTTGTCCTCTAAGTATTGCTGATTTTTGGAGAACCACTCTGTGCACCGGGCTCCTAAACTAGGGAGAAAATGGACAATAGGAAGGGATTAGCTGGATGCTGTGGAGATTACCAGTTCAATTTTCTGTCTGAGTCAGATTCCTTGAGCAATGCCATAAGAGAATTTTCTCCCCTTCTTAATCTTGAGGGGTGTATATTTGGGCCTAAGCCAGACAAAGAATCAGGAAGACTGTGTTATTTATAAATAATAGTTGCTGGTTTATTTTCCAGTTGTTTACTGACTAAGAGCCTGTGGAAAATAACATTAAAACAACATTTGGAAAACAGCTTGCAAATAGGAAACTCCATGAATGACAGGATATTTTTTCTGTTTGGTTTTAATCTTCTCTGTCTGAATGTCTCAGAAATATCTTCAGCTAAAATGATATACACCACCTTATTCCTTTTGGGATATACATGGATGTGTGACAGGAACAAATAGAGAATAGTCACCCTTTTCTGGCAGGTCAAAAAATGTTTTCTATTCTCTTTATACTTACTCTGAAATATAATCAGAAATCAAGTAGGGTACATTATGTCAGAGAGAAAAAAGAGGAAAGAAAGTAAGAAAGTGCACATTGTAATAGGCCAGCTTCCCAACTGTGGGCCCAAATGTTTGGAAGGGCTTCAAAATACCCCCTGCAGACTGTGACCAAAGCCTGGCAGCTCCACAGAGGCTCTCAGAAATGGGATGAAGACTGCCAAATGGATAGTGTGCCAATGCCAGCCAAAGTGAGCCGGCATAAAGAACATCCAGCAAACCCAAAGTGCCAAGATAATAGAGGCCAGGGTGGCAGGAGGAGGTGGATGGTTTTCAAGGGAGCAGGATTGTTTTAATTACCTGCTATAGTGTTACTCCCCAGCCTGCTCTTTGTGATTATATGTGGATTTCAATCCTACATTCATCATTCCCTCTGATAGGGTTACAGAGCCAGAGAATGTGAAGCAACTTGTTTCCAAACACAGTTAGGTTAGGCATTGACATAAGAGTGAAACAACCACATTGGGCTGAGATGGAGAGCCCACATCTACAAATGATGCATCCCAATAGAAAGGACTTTGCTGAACTGAATTCTAGTAACTGGTAATTAAGTGTGTCTAAGAAGCGATTTAAGAAGCCACAACCAACCTTTCAATTCATCTCAGTTATCTTTTTCATTCCTCATTCTCTACCTTCTGTTTCCAAATCCTCTTGCACTATTTCCTTAGACTGGGCAGTGCCCATATCCACACTGAACAGAATAGCACATAAAGATGGTAATGGTAGTATAATAGCTACCATTTATTTAGCAGCTGCTACATTTCAGGTTCTGCACCAGACTTTAAATCATTATAATCAC
>JAQZBX010062794.1:0-16818 GCA_029593785.1 Cabassous unicinctus
AAAAGTCCAGGACCAGATGGCTTCACAGGTGAATTCTACCAAGCATTTCCAAAAGAATTAACACCAATCCTGTTTAAACTCTTCCAAAAAACTGAAGAGGAGGGAAAATTACCCGACACATTTTATGAAGCCAACATCACCCTAATACCAAAGCCAGATAAAGATTCCACAAGAAAAGAAAATTACAGACCAATCTCTCTAATGAACATAGATGCAAAAATTCTCAACAAAAATCAATTGACCATAAATTTAAGTGCATATTTCTAGACTCTCAATTCTAGTTCCACTGATGTATTATGTCTGTCCTTATGTTAATAACACAGTCTTGATTACTGTATCTTTGTAGTAAGTTTTGAAATCGGGAAGTATGAGTGTCAACTTTTCATTAGCATAATTAATGATTTATTTAAAAAAGAATGATCTGATTTACAGATTAAAGCTCTTTGTAGCAACTATGCTAAAAGTTATGCTACTCTCTAGAGACCCTTAAGTAAAAATTATCAAGCGTCCTATTGAATGGAAAAACATCCCATGTTCATGGATCAAAAGACTTATTATTGTTAAGATGACAATATTCCCCAAATTGTTCTACAGATTTAACACAATACTTATCAAAATCCCAGCTGGCTCCTTGCAGATATTGACAAACTGATCCTAAATTTCATTTGGAAATGCAAGGGTCCCAGAAAAGCCAAAACAATCTTGAAAATAAGAGAACAAAGTTAGTGTGATACTGGCATAAAGAAAGACATATAGATCAGTGGAACTGAACAGAGAGTCTAGAAATAAACCCTAACATTTATGGCTAATTGATTTTTGACAAGCATGCTAAAACAATTCAATAGGAAAGAAGAGCTTTTTCAACAAATGATGCAGGGACAACTGGATAGTCACATGCAAAAGAATGAAGATGAAACTCTACCTCACACCATATATAAAATTAACTCAAAATACATGAAAAATATAAATACAAGCACTAAACTAAAAACACTCTTAGATGAAAACATAAGGGTAAATCTTTATGACCTTGGATTTGGCAAAGGTTTCTTAGATATGATACAAAAGATCAGGAAAAAAAAAAGATAAATTAGACTTCATCACAAAAACTTTTGTGTGTCAAAGGAAATCATCAAGAAAATGAAAAGACAATCCACAGAATGGGAGAAAATATGTACAAACAATATAGATAAGGGACTCAAACCCAGAATAAAGAATTCCTACAACCCAACAACAAAAAGACAAATTAAAAAATAGGCAAAGGATTTAAAAAGATATTTCCCCAATTGGCCCACGAGTACATGAAATATGCTCAGCATCATTAGTCATCAGGAAAATGCAAATCGAAACCACAATGAAATTATACTTCACACTCACGGGGATGGCTAAACTAAAAAAGACATTAGTGTTGGAGAGACTGTGTAGAAATAGGAACACTAGACATTGCTGGTGGGGATGTAAAATGGTTGCCATCACTTTGGAAAACAGTTTTGCAATCCCCTAAAATGTTAAACACAGTTACCTTATGACCTGGCAATTCTACCCCTACGTATATACTCAAGAGAGGTGAAAACATATGTCTAAACAAAAACATGTATGCAAATCTTTGTAGCAGCATTATTAATAATAACCAAAAAGTGGAAATAACCCAAATGTCCATCAGTTGAGGAGTGGATAAACAAAACGGTCTATCTGAACAATGGACTATTATTCAGCCGTAGAAAGGAATGAAATACTGATATATGATACAACATGGATGAACCTTGAAAACATTATGCTAAGTGAAAGAAGCCAGTCCCAAACGACCACATATTTTATGATTCCATTTGTATGAAATATCTAGAATAGGTAAATCCATAGACAAAGAGAGATTAGTGTTTGCCTAGGGGAATGGAAGGGGAGGGCTGGAGTGTGACAGCTAAGGGATGTGGAGTTTCTTAGGGTGATGAAGTGTTCTACAATTGATTGTGATAATGGCGCACTACTCTGTGAATATACTAAAAACCAGTGAACTGCACAATTTAAATGGGTGAATTGTATCTCAATAAAAGCATTAGAAGAAAAAAAAAAGAACCCTATTGAGTTGATGATACAAACTCTTAGCATTTTGTACTACATTTCATTTACCTCAATAGGAGAAGTTCCATTACCCCAAAAAGACACAGGTAAGGCATGAGTGATTTCCTTGGAAACATTAACTCCTATTAAATTAGTCTGAAGCAAAGGTTGGCTAATGATTGCCATCATATTAAACTAGAGGGGAAAAAAATCTCTGCTATTTGCTTTTGTAAATTATTAAATGCAATGTTTAATAATTTGGACTGACAAATAACTAACCTGTCCAATAAACAAACCAACTATAGTCTTCTACAATGAATAGGCTCTCAACTGAAAGGCCTGCTTCCTGTTTTGATTCAAATCCAAATCATTCTTAAAACATTATCGAAATCTGCCTTGATAAATTTTCAAAGGTGTCCACTGTCTACAGGAGCAAGTTCAAACTATTTTTCTTGGAGGGCAAAGTGAAAAACATAATTTCTCTTGACCCACTTTTCTAACTTTATCACCCCCACGCGGTTTACTTTCCAGACCATAATGTAGCCATTTTTACCTCTGGGCTTGTCTTCGTGCTGCATGTTGTCCCCTAAGACATCTAACGTTAGCTAGAGTGTGGGCTCAACAGCAGTACATGACACACAGTAGGCGCTCAAGCCAATTCTTTATGCTAGAGTCTGTGCTAAGTACTTCACCTGTGTTATCATGGGTAATCCTTCCACAAATCCTGTGACGAAACTAAGAGTCAAGAGGTTACTTGTCCAAGGCTATACACACTGAACAACTGTCCAGGGACTGAAACCCTATTCATTCTTTGGGTTATGGCTCAAATCTGATTTCTTCCCTAATCTCTAGGTTCAACAGTGATTTCTCCTTTTTCTGAACCTCTGTATGTACCTCCTGCCTTAGATGCATAAATCTATACTACCTTGCTTTATAATTTTCATATTTTTATGTCTTCCAAAATTGGACCTAAATATTTTGTTATTTTGAGAAAACATGTTGCTTTTCTTGGAAAGGAATGCTAATTTTTAAATTGACTTCAATGAAAATTCTTATTAATCATTCAAAAAACAATGGGTATGACTCACTCTGAAACTATGTTAATTAAAAATACTATCTTTTTAAAACCTTGTGCTGCTATTAAACTACATTATTTCAGCACCAAAAAACAAACTAACAACAACAAAAAAAAAAACCCACAATGGGTGGCCTTTCAGTGTAGTGCCAGGCATCAGGTAAGTCAGATGGGCCAATCACCAGTCTACCAGCAGCTATGCAGGAGAAAGCAGGCTCATGGGCTGTGTACCAGCTCCCTGAGCTCCCAATCCTTCACAACCCCAGCCCAGCCCGATGAAGCATGTAGCCTGGGATACAAAGCTAAACCAGGGTATGTCATTAATCAGATTTGTGTCTGCTGGGGTGGAGGTAAGTGACCAGTTCCCCAGACGGCAACCAGCCCACTGCAGTTTACACATAGCCTTCAATCTATTGCTGAGGCCTGCACTGAATATCAGTGGGGCCCTCAGAATCCTGAACTCTTACCGGGTTGGTAAAGATTCTATATATAAGTTCTTTGGAGCTATCCTCACTGATCAATCCCTAGAGCTATCAGAAGAAATCATGGGATTACCAAGGTGATCCATAAACACGAGAGGTTTATGACATCTACTAGCGCAAGTAACCGTGGCCTTGGAAAGGACCCCAAGTTCCACAACACTCTAAGTGATTTTCACAGTATTGCTTGAAAAAGGCACAACGCTTTCCAAATCCACTAATTTAAGCAAGCTTTGTAAACTTCAAACTCAATACACAATTTAGGACAATAGATTTTACCTAAGTGGATCCACTTACACAGGAGATACCTGCATATTAATTCATAAAGGTGTTGTCAAATTTATGGAAATTAAAATGTAATCATGGTGCCAATCTAATGGGGAAAGAAGAGTCTTTTCAACAAATAGTGCTGGGACATCTGGATAGCTAATACGCAAGGACTCCCACCTCCCACTACATACAAAAATGAGAAGAAACCATAGAAATTAAACTTTCATGACATTAGGCAATGCTGCCTAGATGTACTACCAAAGGCACAGGCAACAAAAGAAAAAAGATAAATTGGACTTCATCAAAATTAAAACTTTTTGTGCTTCAAAAGACACTATCAAGAAGGTGAAAAGACAGCCTACAGAATGGGAGAAAAATATTTGGAAATCATATATCTGATAAGGGACTTGTATCCAGAATATATAAAGAACTCTTACAAATCAACAATAAAAACACTACTAAACTAAAAATGGGCAAAGGATCTGAATAGATATTTCTCCAAAGAAAATAAGACAAATGGCCAATAAGCACATAAAAGATGCTCAACATCACTAAGCATTAGAGAAATGCACACCAAAATCACAATGAGCTATTACTTCACACCCAGTAGGATGGTCATAATGAAAAAAGATGAACAAATTCAAAGAAATGGAGAAATTGGAACCCTCATACATTGCTGGTGGGAATGTAAAATGGTGCAGCTGCTTTGAAAATAGTTTGGCAATTCTTCAAAATGTTAAGCATACTATAAGTTACCTTAGGACTCAGTAAATTCCACTCCTAGGTATGTACCCAAGAGAACTGAAAATATATGTCTATACAAAAAGTTGTATATAAATGTTCACAGCAGCATTATCATAGTAGCCAAAAAGTGGAAACAACCCAAATGTCTATACTGATGAATGGATGAACAATGTGGCATAAATGGGTAAACAAAATGTGGTATATCCATACAATGGAACAATATTCAGCAAAGCTGGCCCACCCTAAAACACGGATAAGCCTTGAAAACATTCACATGGATAAGCCTTGAAAACGTTATGCTAAGTAAAAGAAGCCATGCACAAAGAACCACATGTTGGATGATTCCATTTATATCAAATGTCTAGAACAGGCAAATCTACAGAGACAGAAAATAGAGTAGTGGTTATCTGGGGCTGGGGCAGGGGAATTACGAGTGACTGTTAACATGGGTGAGTTTCATTTTGGGGTGAAGAAAATGTTCTGGAATTAGGCAGTGGTGATGGCTGTACAGCTCTGTGAATATACTAAAAACACTGAATTGTATACTTTAAAAGGGTGAATTTTAGTGCATGATCATTTTATCGCAAAAATATTTTTAAATACAATAGTGATTTGAAGACTAAATAGAAGTGTGTTTCTCGTTTTTAATAAGACAAACCCTTCGGTGTTAGCTTTATCTTATCAGGGAGTTATATGCCAGTGTTTAAAATGCCATGCTGTGTGGAATAGCAGATGTTAACCTAATATTCCTTTTTAAAAGGAATAAAAAGGCAATGGACACTTACTACAAAAGGAGGATAGGATGGGGCATCTGTTCAATGTGAGCTTACAGTTAAGCTACAATTTACACCGAACAGTGGTGCCAGTGGCTCCCTTTTGCTAATCATACTCACTCACTCACTCATCAAGTCACATCAATTCATCTTTTGTAATATCCTTTAAATCTCTTCTTTTCAGTCTCTGCTATTGCCCAATTCCAAGCAACTCTTATCTCATGCCTGGGTTATTACAGCAGACTCTGTCATCCATCTCTTTTGTCTAATTCATTTTAATCATGAAACCATCATTTGTTGGATAAATGAATAAAACACTTGTCATTATATAAGCCCCCTACACATAAACCCCTGAGGTCAGCATCACTTACAGAATAAAATAGAAATTCCTTTTAAAAAGAGACTAGAAACCCCCTAGCATCCAGCACTTAAAACTTTCTCTGATCCTGTCACACTTGACCTTTCTAGTCTGATCGCCCATCATCCCCTTCCAAGCCCCTCTGCTCTGGCACTCACTGTCTCCCCACCTTCCTCAGGCATTTTTTAAAAAATGTACTCCTTTGCTCAGGCCCTCCCCTGGCCCTCGGCCTCCTTGTCACCCATTCAGAGCTATGTTCCAGGCCCAGGTCAGAGCCCCCTTCTGCTGTCATTTGTCACCTATCCTTTGCTGCCCTGTAAAGTTACTTACATTTTTATTAGTTATTTATATCACCCTCCAAACAGATTTTAAAGTCACCGAGAGTAAATCCATGATGATAAATCTAAGACTAACATCCTGCTCGATAAATATTGACATATGGAATCCATTTCTGAAATGAGTATTATAGTGGGAATGATTAGAAAGTTTTTGGTTATCTTGTTTGTTTTCATGGAGGTAAGACAATTTGAGTTTCAAAGGGCAGTAGGTTTTGGATCTGTGAAGAGGAGCAGAGCAGTGACTGTCAGAAGTCAGAGGTGGGGGGGTCAGGCATGTACCAGGTGGCGGGAGTGGGGGGAGGAGGCAAGTCCCAGGCTGAGTGTGTCATCTGCCTGCATGGCGCAGGGTGATCTAGACACAGATACAAGCAGGATGTCTGAAATACAATTATCAGCTGTTTCGTCTTCAAACTGCTTTCAAAATTTTACACGATTCATCAAAATAATGTTGGAAGGGAAACTAGTATTGAGTTACTTAACCACTCAAGGTTTGCACTGACCTGAGTCAAAAGTCCAAGGTTTTGGTGTGCTATTTGCCTACAATAGGAACTTTACTGCAAACCACCTGGATGGATATTTATCACACGACTATTTTCTGTTCACTTACCTTACATCCCCAAATGGAAAGTGTGTATGTGTGGTAGGGAGGGGCTCTTTCTTCACATTAACAACAAATCTCAAGTTAAAAGAGCATTTAAAAGAAAAGGACTTAAATCCTGGGGAAAAAAAATCAACTTATGAAGACTGGCAGTTACAGAAAAGCACATTTTCATGGGCATGAATTAGGCAATGTTAGTGTGAAAAGGGGTGGTGGGCAGCAGGTGGCTAACTGTTGCTGCTTCTCACATGTGCCACTTTTCCCCACGAGGAACTGTGCGGCGACACGGGGACTCCTCGGTGGCCTCCAGGAGCAGGTGGAGGCAGGTGTCGGGGTGTTATCTAGAGTGCTTTGGGAAGGGGGCAGTAAAGGAAAGCTCTTTAAAAATGGATCCTCTACCAATCAATCATGATCAACAACCATCAAGGTCAAACAAGTGGGTCATGGGTTGAGAACTGTGAGCCTTGCCTTTGCCCTACAGCTTACAGCTTCAGCAGCTCGAGGTGGTGGCATCTTGCTATGAGAACCTCCTGGTCTCTTCCTCCCACACAAATCCATGCCCTGACCATCAAATTCCCTACCTCCCACCACAGGGATTGTGTACGTGTGTGTGCATAGGTGTGTGCATTGCATTTTAGGGAAGAAAATAGCAATCTCTGCTGTATATTCCTGAAATAACAAATGCTCCTGAATTTATCATTAAATGCTCTATTTGTAATAGAAAAACGAGTATGATGTGAGCAAGCTGATTAGAGTTCCCGATACTTTAATTTCAATTTTCCTTTCCTAACACCAACAGAGAAAGGTTCAATAAACCAATACCTTGATATTAGAATCTTTTTCTTAAAGCAAAATTCAAAGGCGATTGGAGGCTTTTTTTTACTTAACATTATTTTCACTGCCCTACCCACGAAGTTATAATGCAAATTTTAAAATGTTGCACAGGCAAAATTCTGCAAGGGTTTAACCTGACAAAGAAATTACACAGATCTTAAAGTAACGGCTATGTTCTAGATCAGGGGTTGGCAAACCATGGCCTGTGGGGCCAAGGTTTCAGTATTTGGGAGAGAGACTGTATGGTCGGCAAAGTGTAAAATATTTGCCCTCTGGGCCTTTCAGAAAATGTTTACCGACCCCTGCTCCAGTTGTATGGTAGCACTGGCTGGATAGATATAACCTCAGAGGATAAACCTTTTAGGGACCCATAAAACAAGAAAAACATATTGCCAAAATACTACCCTGGCTTGTGACTACTTATTTGTTGATTTGTATAGATTTTAAACACACACAATTTGGTGATGTTCATGTAATGCACACCCACCCAAACATGAACCGATGTAAGAAATAATCATTTCACATGAACACCGTCAAACTGCTATGCTCTAGTCTAATGAAAACTGTCTGCAGAATAACAAGTAGAAAACGACAGAAAGCTTCCCTGTCTCTCTGAAAGTGTGGGCTTTCACAGGATTCTGCTCAGCCTGGGCTCAGACAAATCTCTATGCACCTGTCGGGGGTGAGGGGGGAGTATCTCTGGGAGGCCTTTATTTACCAAAGGGCCAGACTTAAGAGCTACACGAGAAGCTAGGGTGGCTCCCAATCCACTGCACTAACAAACACTATCCATGCCAGTATGAGAAGCCCTTCTCCAAGCACCCAAACAAAGATCCCATCTCAGGAACAAGACTGATGGAAATAACACTCTCGAGCCAGTCATTTGGAATACCTGAGAAACAAAGAGCTTTCACAAAATGCTAACTCTCCTACAGATAGGAGAACTTACAAAGGTCAGAAATACAGAGAGGAAGGCAATTTTAAGTACTGCTATTCACAAGTGCAGTTTCAGACAGGTAGGAAGATGTCAGGCAGAAAAAGCTGATACCAAGGAGTCCTGGATTCATTAACTCCCTCAAATTCAAAATGTTCCTCGCCCGGGTCCTCTACCCAGCTGAACCCTACCTGGATCCTCTATTCTCTCTCGAACTGCTCCGGGTTTCCACCCTAATCTAAGCTAGGATTTTTCTACTTCTTTGCACACCAAGAACTGTCACTTGGAATGCTCTGAGCTCTTCCTCTACCTTTTCCAACTCTGGGGAGTAAGTAAAACCTGCTCCTGCCACAACTCCTTCCTCTTTCTCCAACCCTCTTCTGTCTTCCCCTGGATGTACAGCTCCCAGTTTGATTATCTGGGACTTGAAGCCTTATAATCTTTCTTCACTACACCAGGCCAAAAGGCATTCATGGATTTAAAAATCACGAAGTCCTGGCCACAAACTCCAGCTCAGCTATTTACCAGATGGGTGACGAGACAAATCACTTAACCTCTTGGGACCTTAATTTTCTCATCTGTACCCTAGAGAGAATACCTGCTACTTTTCAGGGCTATTGTGAGGATCAGAAGAGGTACTCAATAAAGACAGCGGCTCTTATTGTTTTTAACTTGTCTTACTACAACACCACCACGCCCACCAGCACCACCACTGACTGAGGTGTACTATGTGCCTGGCAATGTGCTAGTGACGTTACTCATTTAAAACCACAACCTCACGATGAGTGTAACAGTTTATCACCATTTTACAAATGTGGAAACTGAGGCAGAGAGATTATGCTTATACATCCGTGAAGTGGTGGAGTCAAGACTCCAGTGCTGGTCTTTCGAGTAGAGTCAGTCTTCTTCCTACTGACTGCAGAGCTGGCTCTAGCCACAGCTCGGACACTCTGCACAGACTCACACCAGGAGCATTTCACTCCATGGCCTGCACTCGCCATCCAGCAGGCACACTGCAGGGGATGGGGGCGGGGGGGGGGCACAGGAGGGAACGAGAGTGGTAAAGGTGGCATTCAAATCATCTTAGAAGGCTCGGAAGGTGGGAGGAGAGCGTGCAAGCTGCACACTAAAAACTCACTCATCCTGTTTCTCTCTGCTCCTCCTCACTTCATGAATTCTAAGAAGCTTTGGAGATCTCCAAAATCCTTATACTGAAGAAACAATGTCAAAAATGGATTACAAATTAATCAATCAAAAAATAAGCTGCCTTCAGTCTGGCATTCTTAATAATTGTCAAATTTCCTTCTCTCTCATTTCCAAGGACTTGCTCCTAACTCCATTTTTAGCTCTACCTACAGAAATTTGGTGAAAATATGGAAAGTATTATCACCACATAGATTAATTGTGGTTTGCCCTAGGAAATAAAGATTGCCCTGGAATTTATTGCCAAAAAATCAATATAATACAACAAAGCAACCACCCTGTAATAACATTAAATTATAGCCAAATTGCCAGTCTTATATGAATGGCACCTAAATCCTAAGCTGTTTTGCAGTTTCCCCCTTGAAATTTTTATGCAAAAAGCATTTTATGCCAAGCTAAGTGTAGTTTATGATTCATTTTCTCCTCATATAGAGTGCTGGTCTTTAAGAAATTTTCCTTATTGAGAAAACTTAGTCTGCTCCAAAGTATATCTCCCTATATTTTCTGTATGTATAGTCCAATTAAAAATAGAAAAGGAAAGTATATACCTCATGTTGAATTGAGATAAGAAACCAATTCTTCAATTATGAGTTGCTTATAAGTAAATTTGCTAAAATAAAAAAGCTTTACAGTCTAAATAGTAAAGATTCCATAAATGAATATTTCCTATGTTGTATAATACATTAATATGAATTTTCTAAAACAACAGATAACAAAGTTTCATTAGTTTCATGAGTTTCATTAATTGCTCAGTTGAAATTTATGCACAAGATTAACAAAACTAAAAACAATTGAAAGAAGTTATTTAAAACCATATATATAATTTCTCAAAATTAAAATCCAAGGAAATGGATGTAGCTCAAGTGGGTTGAGCATCTGCTTCCCATATACAAGGCCCCGGGTTCGATCCCCAGTACCTCCTAAAAACAAAACAAAACAAACAAGCAAACAAACAAAAAAACCAACATGGGGGAGCTGGTGTAGCTCAGTTGTTGAGCGCTGGCTTCCCACATATGAGATCCAGATTTTAATCCCCAACCCTAATACCTCAAAAAAAAAAAAAAAAAAAAATCCAATAATTATCTAAGTATAACCTTAAATTTTCCTGAGCAACAAACTAAAAATATTAAAAGCATGATCAGGATCAAACCAAAAATCCATAAATAACTCCCTTGTAAGGAAGGAAATCAATGGGAACAATGAGTTGCTTTATAATCAGAAACAGAATGTCTCCTAAAAATGAATTAGGAGTAACTGAACAAGGTTAGGGCAATATAGATGTTGGCTTAATTGGTAAACAACTCCATAGGTAATTTTTAAAATTCTTCCTGCTCTGGCTAACTCAGTATATTTTAAGTCACTTGAATTTAAACATCAGCAGCTGCTTAGGAGACTAACAGGTGACTCTGAAGAGAACAAAAGGCAATTCAATTCAATTCAAAAGCCACCTGTTCTGCTATGTGTCCCCATAGCATAGATGAGCTCATGTTTGATTGGGAAGTGGGAGTGACATCATTAGAGCATGGAAGTTGCATTGCTTCGTTTGTGAGTTTCCTAAGTGGAGGGAATGAAATTAAAATCTTAGGCAAGAAAGGAAAAAGCCCTTACTTAGCTTGGCTTTGGCCAGCAGCCGTATTTTAAGAAAGCTGTAAAATTTAGAGAGCCTGAACTCCCCGGGACCGGGACCAGAGGCCTCCCCCAGTTGGGCGAGGTGCCCGAGGTGACAGCACCTCCTGCGCTCACTGGCTCAGAGCCTCACTTCTCCTCGCTGTGTCTCTACACTCACCAACCACGTAGCAACTCAGGTATTGCCAGCCTTTCCACTCTACTGGTTTTTGTGCATTTTAATATCCATTTGAGCAATCTCCAGCCACAACGAGATGTCTGCCTGGGTGGTCCGGTAATCGCCTGAGGTACCAATGTTTTGCCAGTACTTACCCAGTTGCACAGATTTTCAGAGATCTGCCACAATCTTACTTTTCTCATAAAATACTTATTTTTAGTGCATGATTTTGCAGAATGCTAGGCTTCTCCGAGCATAAAATATTCCATTACAGCAGAAACACCTATAAATATTTATGTGCCCACCTACTATGTACAAGCAATGGGCTAGGTACTTGACGTTAACTTGAAGGATCTAAAATAATATGTTTTCTTAAAGACCTCAACGTTAAGGTCTTAAAGTTGATCTTTAAGGAGAAGAAGAAAATGAGCACCTCTAATTCAAAAACTGGAAAATGTAAAAATAATCATAATTTCCAGCAGATGAGGCAAGTAGGTCTGTTGAAGACAACAAAAGCTGATAGAAAGACAAAACACGCCTTCCGAAAAGTACCAATTAGGCCGACAAGGTTGAGCCAGGATCAAGTCAGTAAGTGCCTGCACAGAGGGAAGCCGGAAGTCCAACTGTTTTTTGCCCTGGGAGCATTTGCTGAGATGTCCTTTGAGGATCTGGACCAGGGCTAGAGTTTGGTGACTGCCAAGAATGGGGTGCCTGGAGAACTCTCTCTCAGTTTGGGCTAGCAATGGATAGCAGCTCAGCTTTATGTCACTTGAGTGGCTAAGAAAATCTCAAGCTTTGGTTCTGTACTACTATGAATGATTTTCAAATACAAATGTCCCACGCCCCCTGAACTGTGGGGTAAATCACTGGCCAGGTCCCAGGTGACCTTTGGTGGTGACAGATGGGTCAGATACAAATAGCACCACAAAGTTTGTGAAAACAGAAATGACGAAGCCACAACCCCAAAAAGGCTGGTTAGCATATGTGTCCTGAGCCCAGCCAGGTCAATGCCTGCAAGACAAATACATCAACAGTTTCCAGAGGATTCAAGATGCTGTCTAGGATACAATCCAAAATTACTCAGCATATGGAGAATCAGGAAAACCACAACTTGTGTGTGTGTGGGAAGAGATACATCATGCAAACTCTCATCATAAGAAAGCTGGAGTGGCTATATTAATACTAGACAAAGTAGACTCAGAGTAAGGAAAAGTATGGGGGAGAAAGAGGGACATTACATAATGGTAACAGGGTCAAGTCATCCTAAATGCATGTGCACCTAACAACAGAGCTTCAAACTGCATGAGCAAAAACCGGCAGTATTGAAAGGAGAAACCAACAAACCCAAAACTACAGGTGGAGACTTCAAAACTCCTTTCAGTAATCGATAGAACTAGTAAAGAGAGAGTTGGCAAGGATTCAGAAGAACTGAACAACTCCATCAACTAACTGGATCCAACTGACATATATAGGACACGCCATACAACCTCAGCCGCATACACATTCCTTTCAAGTGTATGTGGAACAGTCACCAAGATAGACCACATCCTGAGTCACAAAACAAATCTCAACAAATTTAAAAGAACTGAAATCATACAAAGTATGTTTTCTGACCAAAATGGAATTAAACTAGAAATTCATACAGAAAGATAATAAGAAAACCTCCAAACCCTTGGCTATTAAACTTTACACTTCAAAATCATCCATGAATGAAAGGGAAAGTCTCATGGAAAATTATAGAATATTTTGAACAGAAAGAAAACTGTTATTGTAAGCAAGTCCAACTTAAGCTGGAGTCCCAGATAGAGAGAGTGAGAATGCGACAAAGGCAACATTGGAAGAGATCATGCCTGAGAATTTTCAAGAACAGATGAAAACTAACAATCCATAAATTCAAGAGGCCCAACAGAACAGATAAAAAGAAATCCACACCTAGCTACATCAAAGTAAAAATGTAAACACTGAAAAACAGAAAAAGCAGCCACACACACACACACACACACACACACGGAAAGATTACTTTCCAAGTATTGATGGTCAACTTCTCAAGAGTCTTGTTGTGGAAGTCAAAAGACCAGGGGGTATCATCAGGAAAATAACTGCTATCCTAGAATTTTCTACCCAGCAAAAATTGCTTTCAAAAATCAAGATGGTGAAAAAAAAAAAAAATCAAGATGAAATAAAGATCTTTTCAAGCAAATAAAAACTGAGAGCATCCCCAAATGGAAAGAGAGCGCTGCCAGTGAAATTTTCATCTTTGCCCTAAAGAGCTGCTTTTATTTAAAACACACATAAAACAAAAAACAAAACAAAAAAATTCCCAGCCAGTGAAATTTTATAAAATAGTTATATTATATAATAAAGCTAAATTTACTACAGGAATAAATAAAATAACCTACCCTCTTCCCCTTACATTCAGCATCTATATGTGATCCTCAAAATTTAAATATAGCAGAAAACTACCTTGTTTTCTGTTAAGATAAACTGGGGCAGAGGAAGAAGACTATAATATTTGAACCCCAAAATGAACACCTTCTCACGGACATTACAAAAGGCAAGTGAGTTGGCCTGAGCTCTTTCTAAGAACATGCTAGCTGGCTGGGAGAGAAAAAACGATGCTAATCAAAGGGAGAGAGGCAGCTAGATGATAAAGCATGAAATGCCAAGTGGTCTCACAACGTAAAGAGAATTGTTTTTTAATCTGACAAGACTGTGCATATAATGTAGAACAGTCCATTTTCATCACAAATTGGCTCACATTTCTGCCCTGAGTCACCAAGCACATCAGCCCCCACTCTGTCTGGAGCTTTACTGTATACAGGGCTGAGCATCACAGAGAACAACACAGTGCCTTGGAGAAATTTGCAGAACACTAAGGTATACAGTTGATTAACACTGGACAGGTTTATACATGTACCATATCAGGTCAAGAGAAACTGCAAACTCAGCTGCGTAACATGCTGCTTTTTATCCCTTGACCACAGATTGGTTATCTTCAGCCCTTTGATCATCTTCTCTCCCCATTGGCTTATAAGGCCCTTTTAGCAGGTACTCTACATCAGTCATCTAAATTAACATTTAATAAGTGCTTTGCACCAGGCACTGTCCCCTGAAGAAAAGGAGAGGATTAAGGCACCGCCTCTCCTCTATAGCAGCAGCAAAAAAAGACAAGGAAATGGATAAGGCAAATAGGGTTATGAACACCTGCCGAGCGGTGGCGAGAATGGCAGGGGTTGGGGAGGTCATTCTACAGAGCAGCACCACGTGCAGGGCCAAGCTGGAGAGGCGCAGTGCACGCAGGGAGGCAGTGGGCGGTTCAGGAGCAGGAGCAGAGACTAGGGCCAGACTAGAAAAGGGCGTCTAAGCAACGCTGAGGAATTTAGACCTTCTCCAGTAGGCAATGAGGAGCCAAACATGACCAGATTCATTTTTTTGTAGAAAGCTAAACTCTGGCAATGGAGTAGAAAATGAAAAGGAATGGGGAGAGGAGGGAGGCAGGAGACGGCCCTCCTAGGAGGCTGTTTCAGCAGTCCAGGGAGGGCTTATCCTGCATGGCTCTTGCCAGGCATCTAACACAGGGCCTTATGCATAGAAAAAGAACACCAATGAACTGAATTGACTCGAAGAGCAAAACACATACATTTTATACCAACTGGTTTAGCTGCTTTCTAAGGTGTATGCAGTAGTTACTTTCCCAAATAGGAAAAATAAATAAGCCACACTATGTATACTCTGATAAGTCCACCTGTGCCTTTCACACTATTCTAACAATATACAGCTGAGACCCTGGAAAACCAGCTCTCACAGCTTTTCCTTGTCTTCATGCCATCAGATTTTCACTAATCTAAAAACTTTAGCAGAAAGAGTAAATACTACAAAACCTCTGACCACAGGATGCCAGCAATATTTTTTAAATAATACAAATCAAGCAAAGAGTTCAAAATATAGATAGTTCAGTGTTTCTTCAAAGAATTCCAGTTTGGGATTTGCATTAATTTATCCAGAGAGATACAAGGCTTCCATGCATACTCTCAATAACTGGGACCTGTTCCAGGAGGAGAATGCAATTAACAGTAGACATTTGGTAGACCACTTAAAATAAGATGGCAGCACACTCCTCTCTGCCCTGCAGCACAATCCTTATCAAATTCCCAGCTGCTTATTTGCAGAAATTGACAACTGATCCTAAAATTCATATGGAAATGCCAGGACCCAGAATAGCAAAAACAATTTTGAAAAAAGAATAAAGTTGGAGGCCTCACAATTCCCAACAGTAATCAAGACAGTGTGGTCCTGGCAAAAGGAAAGACATACAGATCAATGCAATAGGGTTGACTGTCCACAAACAAACCCTTCCATTTATGGTCAATCGCTTTTTGACAAGGGTGCAAGACCATTCAAAGGGAAGAGAACAGTATTTTCAACAAGGGTACTGGGAAAACGGAATATCCACGTGAAAAAGAATGCAGATAGGCCCCTTCCCCACACCCTATACAAAATACAACTCAAAATGGATTGAAGGCCTAAATGTAAGAACTAAAGCTAGAAAACTCTTAGAAGAAAGTAAAAGTGTCATAGGTTGAATTATGTACCCCAGAAAAAAAAACATGTGTGTGTTTTTTTTCATTAAAAAAAAATTATACTACATTACAGAGACTTCCGGGAAGATGGCTGACTAGTAACACACAGGAATCTCTTCTCCAGAAAAATAGGTAGAGAACAGGCTGAAAAAGACCCAAATTAGATCTTCTAGGGTTTAGGACAGCAGGGGAAGACTGCACACCACCGAGAGGAGAGAGGGACAAAAGAGAGAAATTGCGACGACAGAACCAGAACCGTGAGTTTTTAATCAGCAGCGGCGGGCTGCTGCTGGCACCCTCCCCCACACTTTTAGAATTCTCGGGCCTCTGGGCCTGCGACTACAGACAAAGGGGGCTCCAGGGATCTACCACTCCCGGAAAGGGGAGAGAGAGCGACACAGCCTTAGGCTGACTCAGGTTCTGATGTGCAAATTTGGGCTGCTGAGCCCCACAGACCCCTCCACACGGCAGTTTGCACTGGGAGCCTAGGAAGGACTGGAGAAATTCGACCCTCGCAATCTCCATCTTTTATAACCTGGACTAATTGTTGAAGGACTCCACAGGAGAGGGGGGAGAGAGCCTGGGGCTGACACCCTGCTTTTGACTCCCAGGTTTGGTCTGCCCTGTCCCGAGAGCCAGTCCAGGCTGGGTGGGGCTGCGCCATTGTTTGCCTTGGAGCCTGCAAGGGGTTAAAGATATTCAAATCTCCCAATCTCCTCCTCTACTAACAGGGACTGATTGTAGAGGATTCAGAGGGGAGAGGAAATATTTCCCAGCTGGGAAAAGGGAGGGGG
>JAQZBX010062795.1:0-16820 GCA_029593785.1 Cabassous unicinctus
ATGAATTCTTTATTATACCAAATGACATGACCAGTAATGGCCTAATAACCACTGTAATTTTCTAAGAGTGACAAGCGTAGATGATATTTCAAGAGTTCCATAAAGACTGTGATGAGATGTGAAAATATCTGTAACTGTCATTGGTGACAAAGTCAAAGCTATGTTGAGTACTAGTGTGGCTTTTTGCCTACATTTGTAATTAAGGAAATGTTAAACCTCATTTAGAGGTTTGTAAATTTTTTCCCATCCAAGTTCATGGACTCCCTGAATTCTATCCACAAACCCCTTGGGGTTCTTGGATACCAAGTTCAAAACCCCAGTTCTGGTCCCTTCTGAATCTTACCAGCTGATCCCCTGAGGAGGACACTGGGAGAAGGGGGAGTGGCCTCCATTTGTCTCTCATGGAATCCTCTTCCCTTTTAGTAGAAAATAAAGTAAGAGAAGAGAATGTGCCGAGAAGATTTGCCAGCCACCCCCAGTTCCAAGTGAGTGAGACAGTGGTTGCCCATCTTAGCCTATGCTGGGGTCTCAGAGACCAGCCCATCACCCCCAGGCCATGGGCACCAGCTCTGCATAGAAACGAACCCTGGACACCTGGCCAAAGAGACCCAGGAAGACGAGCAAGACCGACAGGCAGAGACGGGTCCACGAATCCTCTGATACTCCTCCCTGCAAGAGGTGGGCCTTGAGGCCTCTCCCTTTGAGCCTGGCTGGACTTAGGGACTTGCTTCTGGTTGCAGAGCTGATGGTGTGGCACTTCCAAGACTAGGTCATAAAGGTGCTGTGCTTCCTCTCACACACTCTCTTGGATCACGCGCTCTGGGGGAAGCCGGCTGCCATGCTGCGAGGACACTCGAGCGGTCCTGTAGAGAGCCCCATGGCAAGGAGCTAAGGCCTCCACCAACAGCCACGTGAGCAGAACTCTTGAAAACGGGCCCTCCAGCCGAGTCAGCGCTTCAGATCACTGCAGCTCAGCTGACAGCAACCTTGGGAGAGACCCTGAACCAGAGCCCACCCCAGCTAAGCCACTCCCAGACTCCTGACCCTCAGAAGCTGTGAGACAACAAACATTTGTGAAGTGTTTTGTTACACAGCCATAGCTTACTAATACAAGTGTGAAGAAGAGAAATCCTGGTCCTCTCTGGGGGCTGCTGGGTGGGGTGCTGGTTCATCTGCTGTTTAAGGACATGTTATATAATATTTCTTGTGTCAGTTTACTTGACTGTAAAAGGGAGGTGGGCAACAAATCAACCCATGGCTGCTGCAAGGGGCAAGGAGGAAACGCATGCAGGGCTTAGGCGCGCTGGGCACATAGCAGTGCTCAGTAATCAGGGGCTCTTGGCAGCATCCTCACCAGGCCCTCCCTCCACCACCAGGCCCAGCGGCCCAGGTATGGCCATCCCCGAGGGAAGCTGGCTCTGCCGGGACACCCAGAAGGCGCTGGAGCCCCAGGGTAGCACCAGGATGAGGGATGCTTCGATGCGGCTCTGATAAACCCCAGGGCTTATGGCGTCCCCAGCTCCTGTCCCAGCCTTGGAAGGGGCCCTAAGGAGGCTCTCACATGGGGAAAGAAACCCAACTTGATTAGGGAAATGCAGATTAAAACTGCACTGAGATACCATTTCACACGCACCAGAGTGGCGAGGATGAATGGGTTCGAGCACAACCTCTGTGAGCCGGGAACAGGCCCCTGGTACATCACTCACAGGAGCATAAGTGGGAAAAGCCTCCAAGAGAGCAATTTAGTGATCAGACAATATCTATCAAAGGCTCGTAGCCTCTGACCCAGCAATTCTGCAGCAGGTATTTACCCTATAAATACACTAGTGCACAAGGAATGGCATGAGAACTGGAACATTTGTCGTGGCTTTATCTGCAACAGCAAAATATTGGAAAACAGCGTAAACATCCAGAGCCGGTTAAATAAATGATGGTCATTTGCACAGCAGAATACTAAAAAGAGTAAGGCAGCTCTTTGTGTACCGCTAAGTGAAGGAAGTGTGCGGCGGCACGTGCATGTGTGCTTCGTTTGTGTGTGTTTGTAAAAAGACTACACGCACATATTTAGCTGTATTTGCACATGGAGAAGCCCACGTGGGGAAGGCGGAGGCCTGCCAGGAGCCATGTGGGTGAGCCACTGGCAGGCAGGTCCCTGTCGGCCTCTCAGATGCCTGCAGCCCCGGCTGACAACTTGCCTGCGTCCTCACGAGAGGCCCTGAGCCGGAAACGTCCAGCTAAGCTATTCCAAGATATCTAGCCCACAGAAATTGTGTGAGATTAGGAGATGTTCGTTGTTTCAAGCGGCTAAATTTGGAATGATTTGTTATGCAGCAATAGCTAACAGCTACGGAGGGTATATGGTTTTGTACCTGTGGTGGGCTGAACGACTGGCCCCAACGCTCCCCGGGTCCCGAACCCTGGGGCCTGTGGGACTTTGCAGGTGTGGCTAAGGATCTTGAGGTGGGGTGTTTATCCTGGATTATCTGAGTGGGCCCTAAATGTGAGCAAGGGTCCTTATTGGAGGGAGGCAAAGGGAGATATGATCAAAAGGAAGCGAGCAGGGCATGTGGCGACCTCAGCAGGAAGAGGACTTGCAGGTGCTAACCGCTGGCTTTGAAGATGGAAGAAGGGGCCAGGGGGCCGGGAATGCAAGGAGGAAAAAGCCAAGGAAACCCATGCTCCCCCGGGGCCTCCCGAGGGAGTGCGGCCCTACCGACACATTGGTTCTGGTCCAGTGAAATTAATTTTGGACTTTTGACCTCCAGAACTGTGAAATAAATCTGAGTTGTTTTAAGCCACCGAGTCTGTGATCATTTGTTGCAGCGGCCGTGGGACGTGCATTCGGTACCTTTTGAATTCTGTCCTGGCTGCGTGAGGATTCTGGGGTCTGGCCCCCCAGGCTCTTTCCTGGGCTTCCTGGACGATTGGCTTCTGGGTGGGCTTGGAGGGTGGGGGTGGGGAACTCCTCCCTGGAGCTGCACCGCCTGCAGCAGCTGTGCCTCCTCCGTGGCTCCAGCATCCACCAGTGAGCCCAGTTCCCGGGTTTGGGGAGCTCTACTTCCTCCCTCTGGCCCTTCAGCCCCAAGGGCACAGCAGCTTCTCCTGTGGCCCCCCTCTAAGTCGTCCCACCCAACTCTTCCTTTATCCAAGTAATCTCTCCCTCTACTAAATTGCTTCTGAGCTAAATACTTGGAGTGCTTTCTATTCTCCTGGTTGGATCCTAACTGATATTCAAATAATATAATAAGCAAAAGAAGAAAGTCATAAATTTGTTTTAAAATTCAGAGTACTTAGTCCAGCCCTAAATTCCATCCTGGAATCTCCGGTACAGCTTTCTCATTAACGAATCGTCTTCCTATGCTTTTATCTTTCCACGATGGGGAACCCACTCCCTCCGCGCTGCTATCCACCCCCTCGTCCCCACGCCCCTTGCGTGTCTCTCAGCGCTGAGCTGCCTCCATCATCTCTTAGCGGCTATGCCTGGTTTCCACACCATGGAGCACCGTTTTCCTTTAGAGATGACTCAGCCGTGGCCCATCGTGGCCCCAAAGGTCAGCCTGTGGTTTGGCCACAGTGGGAGCTGCAGAGGTGTGGAAAACAGAAAACAGCAGCGCTCTGACAGAGCCACAGGCGCGCCTTAGTGCAGCCAGCTGAGGACAGACAGGGGCCCCAGCCCCGCCCCCAGTGGGCCCTCCTCCAGGCCCAGCGGCCGCGGCCACAAGGGCGCCAGTGACTCACGAAGCCGGAGCAGGCGCAGCCCTCTCCAAGCGTGAGTGATGTTCGTTTGCCTGCCTGGTTTCTCGTTTTTTAGAGTTTGACAGACGAGACGTGGATAACACAGGAACATTGCTAGGTGGCCAGATTTTTCAAAGCACAAATTGAGACAGATGGTCTGTCCAAAGATGTTTTCCTGATTTACCCACTTACTCACATAAAAAGCCTTGGAAAAGTGTGCTCGCCAATTTGTGTTTGATTGTCCATTTAACAATTCGCCTTTAAGGAGCAGAATTAAACCTGGACATTTGGGGACGACATTGGGCTCAGGTGGGGATGGAGGGCAAGGAAGGGGGCAGAGAGGAAGGGTTCCTAGAGGTGAACTGAGCGCAGCTATTTCCAGAGGGGCAACAATTCCTCAGGTGCCTCCATCAACCCTCAGGTCGGGGGGTCTGTGTGGAGCCAGCTGTGAAGGATGAATCACTCCCGGCTGTTAGGGTAATAAATAATCGTGGAAGACTCGGGGGAAATCTCGCAGCTCAGCAGTTGGCACTCCGCTCCACGCCATTACCCCGCACGGCAGATCTGGTTAAAGACGGATGGGGCCATCCACCGTGGGACCCAGGGGGCCGGCCCTGGGAATGGAGCCTTATGGGGCAGGTGCCCAGACGGAGGAAGCAGAGGCCAGGGAGGGGGAGTCAGCCAACACCCATGGGGCTCCTGGTGCCATTGTCCCAGCATTCTTTTTACCACGAATGCCACGTGGGCAGTGGAGCTGTGCCACTCTCTTATGCTGAAGCCTTTTGCACACATCCTCCTCCATGCGGAAGTGCGTCCAAAGCTAGGACCATACTTGACTCACATTCACCCTCCCCACAGTGCCCAGCCCAGGTGGGGATGCACTAAGTGTTTGTTGATTGACTGGCTGACTGAATGAATGAAAGTCCCTCTGAATTCTCCACCAGTTTGGTTTTGCCCAGAACTCCAAATCTTTACCAACACGGAGCCCAGAGACCAGCCTTTGGGAATCAGTCCTGGACTTTAAGTCTCTCCTTGGGCAAGGTTTCCAGCCATCCAACAATCCAGATTTCCACATTACTGGGGCATTTCCCACTCTGAGTCACTGGGATGGGTTTCTTGAATGTGTGATCCCGCAAACTCCTAACTTCAAGTACCTTCTCTTGACTCTCTCCCCCTCTGGCTACTGCCCATTTCTTTATACTCCTTTGCAGCAAAATCCCTCACAATAATGGAATAATTTGCTCTCTCTACTTCCTCTCCTCTCTGCTCTTGAACCTGCTCTGTTCAGGCTCCCCCCATCTCCCACCCCACCATCTGGTGCTCGTCAAGGCCACTGATGACCTTCTTGATGCTTGGCCAAGTCCAGTGGTCAGTTCTCAGGCCTTATTCATTTGACCTCATGGACAACTGGGTGGTTGACCACTCCCTCTTCCTGGAATCACCTTGTCCCGTGGCCTCCTGGCCTCAGCCCTGGCAGGTTCCTCCTCGTCTCTCCCACCATCTTAATGTTGGAGGGTCCCAGGGTGTGTCCCTAGGCCTCCTCTTCTCTGCCTCCTCTCCTTCCTCAGTGCCCTTAGGGTCCCAATGCTTTAACTATTGTCCACATGCTGATAATTCCCTGGGCTATTTGCCCAGTCCAAGCCAATGCATCTACCCAACATCTCCACTGGGATATCCAGCATATCCTGTGGTGGGCTGAACGATGGCCCCGAAGATATCCAGACCCCAATCCCCAGGACCTGGGAAATTGACCTTACAT
This sequence comes from Cabassous unicinctus, assembly GCA_029593785.1. NCBI lineage: Eukaryota > Metazoa > Chordata > Mammalia > Cingulata > Chlamyphoridae > Cabassous > Cabassous unicinctus. Next base: position 5,495 of record JAQZBX010062795.1, read on the forward strand.
GGCAAAGGGGTCTTGCAGATGGGATTAAAGGCCTTGAGACAGGAGGATATCCTTGATTATCCCGATGGACCCTAATGCAGTCACAAGGGTCCTTCCAAGAGGAACAGGAGAGTCGACTACAGAGAGGAGAAGGCCACATGGAGACGGAGCAGGGATTGGAGCGAGGCGGCCATGAGCCGACGGATGCCGGCAGCCTTGAAAAGCTGAAGGGACGGAGGAACGGGGCCCCGACACACCTCCGTTTAGCCCCCTTAATACGGGGATCGAGCTTCTCCCTCCAGAGCCGCAGCGGGATGAATGTGCTTTGTTTTCAGCCACCCAGTATGTGGAAATTCATCACAGCAGCCACAGCAAATTCAATGGACTCAAGACTGAAGCCCTGGCCTCACTCCAGCCCTAACCTGCTCTGCCTGCAGCTGTCCCCAACCCTAAGGTGCTCCACCTGCTCAAGGGAAACCTGGGAGCCATTTTTGGCTTCTTTTCCCTCACGTTCCTCATGCAATCCATGGAAAACCTTATCACTCCACCTTCAAAATAGACCCAGAGGGGGACCACCGCTTCCCTCCACTTCCACCCTCCACCTCCACCTCCTCCAGCCACCATCTGGTCTCATTTCTTTTATTCATATCCCCCCATCCACACCCCATAGTGCATTCTCCATCAGGAATTGAGAAGAGGTTTCCCACACGTGGCTGCCAGGTACTCAGGGTTTTTCAGAGCTCCCATTTCACCCAACACAGAAGCCCTTAGTGTGGTCTCCAGGCCCCACACAACCTGTCCATCACCTCCATGCCCTCATCTCCACCACGTGGGGGACGTGATTCAATCCATAACATGCCTGTCACCGTTTCATAGCCAGGGAGCTGAGGCTGGCAAGTGGAGGAGGCAGGATGTGAACACGTTCCTAGTCTCACATCAGAGCCCCACACCTCGCCCTACGCAATCAGTTCTGAAATCATGGGTGTCTGTCTCCTCCCCTGGATGGCAAGCATCTGGAGGCAGCAGGCCCCCCCCTGCGCCCCCCCCCGTCCATGCCCCAGGCACCCATTGCGAGGCATCATGCACTCAAGTGGGAAGGCACACCCCCCACCCCCAACAGTCCCCAGCTCACGCCCCACAGGCAGCTGCCTGCAGAAATAGCCAGCTCATTTGGAGTCTCAGGAGGAAGAGACAAGAACCCAACTTCAGACAAATGGGAATTTTCAAAAGAGGAAAGGCGCTGCCCGGCCTCCAGCGGAACCGTGGCTCCAGCCTAGCAATTTAGCACCATTATCTGGAGCTGCCGCACCAGTCAATATAATAGCGGCACATTATCAGTTTTGCCACAAACCATTATTCATTATCTCCAGTTTCGCTGGCTCGCCTGCCGCTGGCGGGAGCTGTGCTGCTTCTCCTGCAGTCAGCTATATTTTAATCAGCCACATTACAGGAAAACCTCCCCGGGGAAAATCGTGGCATCTCTCCGCATGTCAGCTGCTCCCTGGTCGGAATAGAAATGTCCCAAGGTGCAGTAATGTGGTGTGACGCTGTGCTTATTGATTTAGAGAAAAATTAAACATCATTTGGAGGTAAGCAAGGGAGACAGGGGGACTGACTTGCTTTTGGACAATCTCTAAATGGCCTCAGGGTATTGATTCTGGAGAAAATCTTGGCAGCCACCCATAGTGGTCTATAAATGTCTGTCCAAAATTTCCAAATAGCCTAGGACTAAGAAGGCTTAGAGAGCAAGACCCACGACCCCTGTGTTAGCTTCCTAGGGCTCCCGTAACAAAGTACCGCCAACTGGGTCTCTTAAAACAACAGAAATTTATTCTCTCACAGTTCTGGGGGCCAGAAGTTCAAAATCAAGGTGCCATTGGCAGGACCGTGCTCTCTCTGAAGCCTGTAGAGGAGGAGCCTTCCCAGCCTCTTCGGCCTCTGGTGGCCTCAGGTGCTCCTTGGCTTGTAGCTGCTCCTCTCCAGCCTCTGCCTTGAGCGTCACACGACTCGGTCTCTGCGTCTCTTCTCCTTTCTTTATAAAAACACCAGGGAGTAGGTGTGGCTTAAGTAGTTGAGCGCCTGCCTCCCACATGGGAGGTCCCTGGTTCAGTTTCCAGTGCCTCCTAAAGAAGACAAAACAAAACAACAAGCAGACAGTGACCAAGCAGGGAGCAAAAAACGAGCAAAAACAAAGCAAGCAGGGAGCGGATGTGGCTCAAGCAGTTGAGCACCCGCCTCCCACATGGGAGGTGTCGGGTTCGGTTCCGGTACCTCCTAAAGGAAAAACAGACAAAGAGCAGACAACAGGCAAAAATAATGACAATGAGTAAAAACAACAAGCGAACAGACAAGGGAGCCATCTCCGGGAAGGTGGGGCAAAGAGCACCAGGCATTGGATTTAGGGCCCACCCTATTCCAGTGTGACCTTGTCCTAACTTGATTATATCTGCAAACCCTATTTCCAAATAAGGTCACACACAGATACCGGGGCTTAGGATGTCAACGTATCTTTTATGGGGGAACACAATTCAACCCATAATGGCCCCAAATTACAAGCAGTTATTTAGTACCCTGAGTCTTAGAGAGATGTGGGAAGCCACCTCGTCCGCCAACATTTCCAAGGGTGGAGCGAGGTCCTGGGGCCACCAAGATGGGGCCAGGCAGTCCCTGACCTTGAGAGACAGAGGGGCAGGGACACAAATGCATCTTACCAAAGTCAAGGCCTGACGAAAGCGGGGGGGTGGGGCAGTGCTGAAGGCTTCACTGAGCAGGCATTTGGGGTTGACCTTGCAGGGAAGCAGCCTTTCGATGAGTGAAAAATGACAGCAAGGGCATTTCCAGACCGTGGGCACTGCGTGGGTGGGAGCACGGCGGCAGGAAAGTGCCAGGCCTGCGGGGGGGATGGAGATCCACAGTGAGGCGTGAGTGTGAGGGGCAGGGGGTGAAGGGTGGGGGCAGGGGCTGGAAAGGAGGGAGGCATCCGATAGCAGAGGGCCAGGAGCGCCAGGCTAGAGGAATGGAAGTTCTTCAACACGGAGAAGAAGCGACTTGGAAAGGAAAATAACAGCCTGCGACCGTGGCCGTGATGGCCAATTGGCTCATGTAGGGAAGTTGGTCCCCAGAGGCTGCAGTGACCACCTGGGGCTGGGTGACCCCCAGGTAATGACTCCAGGCCAGGGCTGTCTCTGACTTCCAGGCTTGCGCACCCAAGCAGATGTCCCTCGACCCCTGATCGAGGGCCTGAGGGGTGCCGGGCGCGGGCTGGGCACTGTGAGCCCAGCAGGGAGCACGCCTGCCACCCTGGCGCCTCCTCTCAGCCCCTGGACTCACAGGAGGCCGTGCGCAGTGTGCGGGCGTGCTCGCACTAAACGCTCGTTCAGCCCAGCTCCTTCTCCTCAAGTCTCGGGGGCCGTTAGGGGCTCACGGATCCCACACTGGGAACCTAGGAGGTCTGCCTGGCTCCTCATATCCCTGACCTACCACAAACACCCCTGCAGCCATGTCCTGCTTTATGCCGCCGAAATGTTTCTCAAACCTGTGCCTTCTGCCTGCCTCTCCTTCCGTATGACCCCAGGCCGGTTCAGACCTTTGTCTCCCCTGTATCCCAACCAATCTTGTCATCTCAGATTCTTCTTGCGCAGTCCCCAGGGTGAATTTTCAAGACACAAACCCGACTGCATCACACTGCAGCTAAATACCCTTCACAGATTCCTGATTGCCCACAGGAAAAGTCCAAACTCTCAGCACAGTCCAAAAGGACTCTGGGCATTGTCCTTTGCCTGTGTCTTCAGTGCCGCCCCCTCCCTCCCCAGCCCCCGTCTTGAACGCAATTCGCCCATTAATAAAATAATTACATAACTTTGTCAAGCAAACTGCTTGCAGGTGTCCCTTAGCACCCCTTAGAAACTGTGGTGGATGGGCGTATTGACCCCAAATCATCACCGCTTTCTGGATCCACACTTTGTGATGTGAATTTGCAGTTCTTCACACCAGAGGCAAATTGTCCTTCCCTGCCCCTTTGTAGTTGGCCTTGGCTATGTGGCTTGCCAATGGGATGTGGGCAGGCATGACACTAACAGGGGTAAATGTGTCTGTGCACTTGGGCTTGCCTCTTGCACTTTGGCCAAGACCAGGAAAAGGGTCCCCAAATGAACACACATGGAGTATAGTGCCCCCAACCCACCCACAGACCTGTGCAAGCATGCATGACAGTTGTTTTAAGGCACTGAGTTTTAGGATGTTTGTTACCCAGCATCATTGTGTCAATAGTTGACTGTTGCAGATGGCTATATTATTGGGTTGAGTTGTTGTTTTGGTCTTTGTACCTTTCTCTTGCTTTCACTTCTGACTAAGAGCCCCTTATACATCCCTCTCACCTAAATATATAAGACTTAGTTCCCTGTTGTATTCTGCAGGAAGCCTCCCCCACCATTTCCAGAAATGCCACCATCTTGCCTCTGATCTTGCATTTGGGCCAGGTAGGAGGCAGGGGAGGAGCTCAGGCCTCTCAGTGTGCCAGGCTGAGGTCATTTATCGTCACTTTCTTCCAAGAAGGAGGAGGGAGAATGTCTCCCACTCTGAAAGGCTCAGCCCTGGGAACCAGCCAGCTGCTCCCGGGGCCCACCTGCTATTTGTACCAACTTAGGAATCTGTGGGATGTGTTTGCCTTCGCAGTTATGTGGTGTCAGTTGCCAGCCGGAGCTCTGTGTAGTTGCTACATAAGACAGAATTACATGCTATTCCATGCTCTGGAATTCAAACAGCTGCTAACATCTCCCAGAAAACATTGTATTTCGTAAGTACCCAGCCTGTGTTTTAATTTCAGCCTCTTTGATCTTCTCAGACTTTATTATGCACCAGAGATTTCTGTGCCACCATGACTGCATCTTCCGTGCATCCTTGACAGACTCAAAAATTCCTTTGCCTTCCTGGCTTGGTTGTGACAGAGACACTACTTATCCCTGGCCCCCTTCAGGAGTCTATAAATAGAGGGAGAGATGCACGTGCACACACACACGTACTCACACACACAAGAGAACTTTTAAGGCTGTAAAACTTCTCGGCTCAAAAGAGCTGCAGCACGTTTTTCCAGCCTCCAGGGGTTCCCTTGCCCCCATGTTGGCGACAGGTGGCTTTGGGTCCTTCACCAGTTACCCAGCTCCTACAATCTGAAGAACCCAAGAGGCAGGACTGCCAGAGCCGTACCCTAACTAGACAATTGCTCACTGGAATGTGCACTGTTGGCTGTTTCCCTCCCAACAATGTCTCTCTTGGGACAATTCCAGCTAGGATACAGACCACCATTCAGCCGTGGGGATGTGCTAGATTACTGTTCAGCAAATATTCATTGTGTGCTTTGTGGGCAGAGTATACTTCCCATGCCCCACTGATATTGAGCTTGGCTTTGGGATTTGCTTTGGAAAATGAGATGTTAGCACCGTGATGTGAGCAGTGGTTGAACTGTGCTTTGTGCGTGGGCCGGCCCTCTTGCCCCACTGAAAAGAACGGGGCCTGAGCAGCTGCGGGTCCAACAGGGGTGAGAGTCACATGCAGTCTGGAACACACTCCCAGCCTAGAGCTGAGTCCAGCTGAGCCCAGGCGAGGTCAGCCAAATTCCCACTGACCCACAGACAAATGGGCGATAAATAAATGCCTGTTGCTGCATACACTGAGTTTTGGAGTTGTTTATTGAGCAACAATTGCTGACTAATTCCAGGGGGCAGGCTTTGCTTTTCTTCCACATTCTCCCCAGCTGTTCTTTTTAATATGAAATTGGCGGCAATTGGCATAGCTGATCCTCCCAAACGAAGATCTTGAATTTGGAGTCGTTTTGCTGGGATTGAGGGTCTCTTTACATGGGGCCATATCCGTTATTTAGCCCAGCTTCCCCAGCAAACAGCCACTCCCTATTACTTATTACTATGGTTAGTGGAGGAAAGCTAGCTCAGCTGCTTAAGCCAATTGGTCAAAGCCGAAGCTCGAGGCTGGGGCGCTGGCTTCCTTAACATTATGTGCTAACTGGCCGAACTAACCACCTGCTAACTGGAACCAGCCAGGGCACTCAGGGAGCGTGCAGTGTAGAGGCCCATGCTTAGAAACCACTCCCGGGAGCGCTGTCCAGCCGCAGAGGGGCTGGACAGAGAACAGGCTCATCTGGAAGGTCTTGGCGAGCAGAGCTCAAGGGCTGAGTCCCAGGTGCATCACTGGTGTCCTGACATCAGCCAGCTGCTCTTCACCCCTGCCTTGATGGCATTCTTTTTTTTTTGTCTGTCTCCTCACCTGATTCCAGCCCTTCCCTTCAATGTCTCTTGCTTCGACTCAACCCCCTCTTGTGAACCTGATCAATTACCCAGAATAAAAAAAAACTGTTCATCCAGAGAGCTGAATCCCCAAATCACCGAGATAATCAATATTCGACTACTGTGCTACTGAGCAGTGGATCAATTTGCTGCCAGCCATTGCTAGGCAACCAGAAACTTTCACACTGTCCTTATTCAGTGAGGGGAGCCGTGAAGAGTGGTTTTTAAGGATCAGTGGTATGTGAAACTAAGGGATCACAGAGTGAAGAGTGACTTTCTGCTTTCAACCCTGACGTGAAGCAAACCATTTGTTTAAAATGCTTTTTATTGTATAGGTTTCAAATATATACACAGAGAGATACTGCAATGAATAACTATGTGCCCATCGTTCAGCTTCAATAATTATCACCCTTGGTCAGTTCAGCTTCACTCTATCTCCCTGTGATGGTTAATTTCCGATGTCAACCCAGCTAGGTTATGATGTCTAGTTGTTTGGTTAAGCCCTGGCCTGGTTGTTACTGTGAGGTTATTTCATGGATTTAAATCATCAGTCAGTTGATTGCATCTATGATTGATTACATCTACCATCAAAAAAGGAGATTGCTTTCAGCCATGAGAGGAGTCCCTAAGTGGAGAAACTGAGGGTGCAGTAGGCAGAAAGAGTTTCTATCTCTACTTCAGCCAGCCAGCTTCTGGGGAATTCATCATCACCTTCATCAGAATTCCCAACTTGCAGCTTCTCCTGGGGAATTCAACATCACCATCAAATTCCCAACTTGCAGCCTGCCATATGGAATTTGGACTTGCCAATCCCCACAACTATGTGAGCCATTTCCTATAATAAATCTCTTAATATTTACATTTTACAAATATATACTTGACAATTTATATATATTACAGATAGATAGATAGATAGAAATATCCTGTCGGTTCTCTTATTCTGTAGAACGCTAACATCCTTCACCCACGTGGTGGTAAACGTTCTTAAAGTTAATCCATTCCTGCAGGGGTGAAACCCACTGTAAGTAGGATCTTTTGACGAGGTTCAGTTCAGGTGTGGCCCAGCCCAGTCAGGATGGATTTAATCCTATTACTGGAGTCCCTTATAAGAGGATGAGATTCAGACAGATGGAGAAAGCCACGGGAAGCAAGAAGCCAAAACGTAACCTGGAAGCGAAGGAAGAGACCAGGAGACCCCGCTCTGTGTCTTGCCATGTGACAGAGGACCCAAGGATCACCGGCAGCCAGCCCCAGAAGGCCACAGTCTTTGGGGAGAAAGCATTTACTTGAAGATGCCTTGATTTGAAAAAAATTCCCATTGTTTAAGCCAATCCATTTCATGGTATTTGATTGAGCAGTCTAGGAAACTAAAACACCCCACTCCCCAAATCCCCATCAGATTATATTTAAGCAATGCTTCAGTGTCTTCCATAGATATTTCAGTTTGCACCTCTGAAAGAGAGAGACACCTTAAAAACAAAATTCAGGAGAGCGGATATGGCTCAAGCGGTTCAGCGCCTGCTTCCCGTAAAGGAGTTCCCAGGTTCGGTTCCGGTGCCTCCTAAAAACAAATAAACAAGCAACAAGCAAATGACAAAACCAACTTACCTTTAAAAAAAAATCAAAACACCCTTTTCACACTTTAAGAAACTAGCCTTAATTTCTTCATAACATCAAATATCCAGTCAGTGTCGAAATTTCCCCAAATGCGCTCATTGTTTCACAGCGTTGTTTTTCTTTTAAATCAGGATCCAAATAAATTTCAAACATTGAAATTGGATTGTTTCTTTTAATCTACCTATTTTCCTTGCAGTGTGTTTATTGAAAATGAGGCCCATTTGCTCTGGTGAGCTCCCCACGGCCTGAACCTTCCACCCCACAGCGTGGGTATCATGGCCCCCACCCTCCACGTTTCCTGTGACTTTGTGGCTAGTGCGTGCAGCGTGATCACATCCAGGTTTGAGGTACTGGTAAGATTACTTCGGAAGTGACCTAGAATGCCTGATTGTCACTCTTTACTGTAAGGTTGGCAGCTGTTGGTGGTTGTTCATTAACAGCTAGCAACCCACGGAGTAAAAGGATATTAGCAATACGTATATTTGACAGAGGAGTCATATCCAGAATATATAAAGAAGTCTTACAGATCTTTAAGGCACAGGTAGGCAACTCAGTACAGCTGACAAACTACTTTTTTGAAATAAAAAGTTTCTAATTCCCTTCTCCTATAACTGGATCTATGAAAAATCAATTAACAGAGGAAGCTTGAGCCGCATCTGGAGAGGTGGAGGGCAAGGGGGCCAGGCGATGACAAACCACCCAACCGCCTTCAGCCACGGAAATGCACAAATTCTCACGTTTGCCGCAGGGGGAGGAGAGGAAGGGCCACTTTAGAGAAACCAGTAGATCAATTTCCCAAGCGCGACTAACCAAGATTCTTCCCAGTTACAGAGGGATTCATGTGATGACAGCAAAAATCAATGTCAATAATTAATCTGATACAGGAAAGCCACACAGTCAGAGAATTTAGCAAATCCACAGGGGCCACTTGGGGACAAAATGCATAAACACTAGTAAATTACTTCAAAGCTTTTCTTTTCTTTTTTTTTTTAATTAACTGGAGTAATTTTGTAATAATCCCCACAGCTTGTGTCTTAAAATGGCAATCAGTTAAGGGTTGACTCCATCTTCCGACAGTGTTTTGCGACTTCTGGGGCTCAAACCAAGACGAGCCACAGCCCGCTGGGTGCTGGTAACTCAGAGGCGCTGATGAAACTCGCAGAGCTTGCAGGCCCGGCTCCGGCCTCAGCAGCCAGCGTCGGTGTCGGGAGCATTTAATTAGCTCCTGCAGGAGCTCATGATTTAATGAGCCGGGTCCGGCGAGCACCTGCGCTGTGTGAGCTGCGGCGTTAAAGCCTCTGAAGGGCTGTAAAGAGCGTTTTGAGAACGGTGAGGAGTGTGTGCTTCAGGTTCCAGACTGCCATAAAAAGCAAAGGCCAGGCTCCCCCGCTTCCCTGCTCCGTGTGCAGAGGCGGGAAAAGGAGGCTCCCCCGGCAGTGAATTCCACAGTCCCGGATTCCGTGGGGGATCGTGGGCTGTGCACGGCTTCCCAGCACCGCCGAGCAGAGTGTCTACAGGCCTTGGAAATGCTATTCAAAGGCAGCTTGCTTGCACGGCCTTGTCTGAGTCTCACAAAATCCTGTGCAGTGAAACAGTTATTACGTCATTTGACAGGCAGAGGCCATGCCTGCCCCAAGTCTGAGGTCCAGCAGTGAGTGATAAAAGCCAGCGTGGAATACAGGGTTTCCTTGGCTCACTCTGGCTCTATCCTCCCCTTCCAGTCGGTCCCCAGCCCACACGGAAGGGGGAGAGGGGTAGGTCCCAAAGGTGAGGACTGTGCAGACTTCATCCAGAAATTCTGGTGGTGGACAGCAGCTGGCACAGCCTTAACTAGGAACTTCAATCCAGCGAGGTGGAAGCCGGCAGCTCACGAGGAAGCCCACCCCGAGACTGTGAACCCCAAACCCTTCTGTTTTGCTGCGAGCCTCTGCCCTTGGCGAACACGGAGACGATCAGATTCACGTCCCTTTCCGAAGAGTGTTTCATGCCCTTGCAGACAGCATCATGGGTTGACGTGTGCCCCACCTCAAAAGACATACTGAGGTCCTAACCCCGGTCCCAGCATCAAGTGAAGAAGAGGTCAGACTAGGCGAGGGTGGACCCGCGTCCTTATAAGAAGGGGAGAGGGACACAGACACAGAGAAGCGGTCATGTGAAGCTGGAGCCGAGATCAGACGATGCTGCCACAAGCCAAGGGACGCCGAGGGGTGCCGGCTCCCGCCGGAAGCCAGGAGTGGAGTCTTCCCCAGAGCCTTCAGAGGGAGCACGGCTCTTGGTGTCGGACTTCTGGCTTCCGGAACTGTGAGAGGCTACGTTTCTGGGTTTTGAGCACCGTTTTCAGTACTTAGTTGCGGCAGCCCCAGGAATCTAAGTGGACACTGAGCACGCTGTGTCTCGGACAGCGAGCAGGTTCTTTGCAGGAGGAAACCAGGATCCCTCGATCTCTCTCCGTAGAGAAGGTGGCGTCCGCTCTGAAGGACCGTCCCCGAGGGAGCATGATCATGTCTTCATACGAGAGACACAAGGGTGTTCAGCCTTGGAGTGTCCCCAGATCCTGGGCAGGCTTCACTGCTATGGCAGGCAAAAGCGCCCCCCCAAGGAGAAGCAGCAGTTGGGTCCTCTGCAGGGCCCCCCTGTGGGAAGTGCTCGCTCCAGCCCCAGCCCCTCCCGCTTTGCCAGTGGCGCTCTCCACGGAGCCGGGCCAGAAGGCCATGTGCTGCCACCGCCATGCTGCAAGGCCTGCTGCCCCGGCGGGGGCGGGGGCGGGGGCGGGGGCGGGGGCGGGGGCAGCACCCCTTGGCTCCTCCAGGCAAAGCCCATCTTACACCCGCAAGCTCCTTGGAGCACAAGGTTCCTGCTCTCAGCTCCTGACAGCTGGTGCCTTGGAGGAGGAGGAGGAGGAGGAGGAAGGCCTGGCAGCAGAGGCTCTCTACCTGCCTGCACATTCCGATCACCTGGGCTGCTCTTCCTCAGAGAAAGTAAATCCGGCTTTCTGGGGTGAGGCTGCGTATGGCACCAGGAACCTCCAGTGAGAGGTTCTCAGCCTTGGCTGCACATTGGAATCATCCGGGAGCTTTAAAGCATACCGATGCCAGGGCCCCAGCCCAGAGACGCCGACGTAACTAGTCTGGGGTGCAGCGGGGGCATCAGGACTTTTAAAAGCTCCGCAGGTTGTAAACTGATCTGTTAATCTGGGCATGATTAAGTTATGATTAGGGTGTTGACTGGGCCATGTCAATAGGGCGTTGAGCCCCAGCCCTTGGTGGGTGGGGGAATCGAATATAAAAGGCAAGACAAAGGACAGAGGGAGCAGTTTTGAGAAGCAGTTTTGATGTTGGAGAGAAGGCCCCAGAAGAAGAGAAGCGAGCCGTCCGCCTGAGAGTCTACAGCTGACCTTGTGGAGGAACCAGAGGAGCTAAGCCCGGAGAAAC
>JAQZBX010062796.1:0-16821 GCA_029593785.1 Cabassous unicinctus
AAACAAGCTTTAGGTTACAAAAGTCATAAACAGAATATAGGGGATTCCCATATACTGACCATCTTACCCCTTTTCCCCTTTCCTATATTAATAACATTTTACATGTGGATGGTACATTTGTTACAATTGATGTACAAATATTGAAACATTGCTACTAAACATGGTCTAGTTCATGGTTTATATTTTAGACTATACACTTTTAAAAATTTTGATGAAATTTAACATGGCCTGTATTCATCAAGCAAGATCATGTAGAACAATTCCATCACCCCCAAAATGCCTGATGGTCTATTCTATTACTCCCTTCCCCTCCCCTTGGGACCCATGGCCTCACTCCCTGAAGAATAAGGTTCATAGTTACTTGCCACAATACTGAGGGCTTGACATACTGCCCTGTCCTCCTGTATTATGCACTGCGTATTCTCTCAAAAGACTCCCACCCCTCTATTTGTGAACATTGCAGGACTCCCCAGGATGGGATTCCAACACTTTATTGCTCATTATGTGGGTCTCTACCCACTGATAGAAGACACTATGACAAGATGAACACTCACACACCCCCTAGAATCCAGTCCCAGTTGCACCCTGTCCTGCATGCCCTCCACATCCATCACCCTAACCAGTAACCCTCCCCTGCCCTATTAGTCAAAAAAACATTCCCAACATTGTAGTTTCAACCACATACCAACAAATCGCCACAGTTCACTTGCTCCCTCCCCCAACCCTCCCTCCAGTTTGATAGACAGTCTTACCAATCCTCCCACCCTACCCCTCTCACATACCGGTAATGACTAATCCAATAGCATCACTGCCCATTGTCATGCCCATCCACTGCACAACTACCCCTTCTACTTTATCATAGATTTTACCCATATGGGCATTGGCTCACAATCTTCTTTTCCCTTTCTGTCTCCTGTTATCCTATCTTCCAGACTCCAGCTCTGTAAGTCTGCTCGATTTGCTTAATTCATATCAGTGAGGTCATATAATATTTGTCTTTCAATGCCTGGCTTGCTTCAATCAACTAAAGGTCTTCAAGGTTCATCCATGTTATCCTGTGTGTTAATACTGCATTCCTACTTGCAGCTGAGTAATAGTTCATTGTTTGTATATACCACAATTTGCTTATCCATTCATGTGTTAATGGATATTTGCCTTGCATACTAGGGATGAAACCCACTTGGTCAGGGTGTATAATTCATTTGATGTGTTACTGAATATAATTAGCAAGTATTTTATTGAGGATTTTAGCATCAAGTTTCATTAGAGAGATTGGTCTATAGTTTCCCTTTCTTGTGGCTTCTTTGTTTGGCTTTGGTATTAGGGTGATGTAGGCATCATATAATGAGTTAGGCAATGTTCTCTCCACCTCTATTTTTTGGATGAGTTTAAGCAGTATTGGTGCTAGTTATTTCTGGAATGTTTGGTAGAATTCACCTGTGAAGCTGTCTGATATTGAGCTTTTCTTAGTTGGGAGGTTTTTGATGACTAATTCAATCTTGTTACTTGTGATTGTTCTGTTGAGTTCATCAATTTAGGCTGCTTGTGTTTCTAAGAATTTGTCTTTTTCCTCTAAATTATTCATCTTCTTGGCATTCAATTTTTCAAAGTATCCTCTTATGATACTCTTTATTTCAGTGGTGTCTGTGGTGATATCCCTTTCCTCATTACTTACTTTATATATTTGCATCTTCCCTCTTTTTTTCTTTGCTAGTCTAGCTAAGGGTTTGTCAATTTTATTAATCTTCTCAAAGAACCAACTTTTAGTTTTGTTTATTTTTCCTAGTGCTTTCTTCCTTTCTATTTCATTTAGCTCTGCTGTGACCTTTGTTATTTCCTTCTTTCCACTTCCTTTGGAGTTAGTTTGTTTTCTTTTCCTAATTCCTCTAAATGTGCAGTTAAGTCTTTGATTTGAGCTCTTTCTTCTTTTTTAATATAGGCCTTTATGACTATGAATTTCCCTTTCAGTACAACTTTTGCTGCATCCCATAGGTTTTGGTACATTGTCTTGTAATTTTCATTTGTTTTAAGGTAGTTACTGATTTCTTTTGCAATTTTCTCCTTGACCCACTGATTATCTAAAGGTGTGTTGTTTAACTTCCATATCTTTTTGCCTTATCTAGTTTTCTTTCCCTTACTGATTTCAAGCTTCATTCCATTATGGTCAGAGAAATTTCTTTGTATAATTTCAATCTTTCTGAATTCATTTAGAGTTGTTCTGTGGCCTAGCATGTTGTATATCCTGGAGAATGATCCCAGTGCTCCCAAGAAGAATGTACATCTCACTGTATTTGGATGTAATGTTCCGTATATGTCTACTAGGTCCAGGTGCTCAATGTATTATTCAAGGTCTATGTCTCTTTATTGATTCTCTGTTGAGATGTTCTGTCTAATGGTGATGAGGATGTATTAAAGATCCCCACTATAATTGTAGAGGCATCTATTTCTCCACTTAGGTTTTTCAATATTTTCCTCATGTATTTTGAGGTGTCCTGGTTAGGTGCATAAACGTTTATGATTGTTCTTCCTTCTTGATAGAGTACCCCTTTTATTAATACATAGTGGCCTTCTTTGTCTCTTATAATAGTTTTGCAATTAAAGTCTATTTTGTCCAATAATAGTATAGCTACTCCTGCCTTTTTTGGTTATTGTTTTCATATAAAATTATTTTCCATTCATTCACTTTCAGCTTCCTTGTATCCCTGGGCATAGGGTGAGTTTCTTGCAGACAGCATATAGATGGGTCATTTATCCTTATCAATTCTTCCAATCTCTGTCTCTTGAAAGGGAGCTTAAGACATTAATATTCAAAGTTAATGTTGTGAAGGAATTACTTACATTAGCCATATTTTCTTTAGGTTTATGCATGCCATATGTTGTTTTTATTTCTCTTTTTATCTTCTTGGTTAATCTTATACTCTCCTCAAACTCTCTCTCTCTCCTTTTATTCCCTTTCAACCTGCAGAACTCCCTTTAATATTTCTTGAAAGGCAGATTTCTTATTGACAAACTCTCTTAATTTCTGTTTATCTGTAAATATTTTGAACTCTCCCTCATTTTTGAATACCAGCTTTGCTAGATAGAGAATTCTTAGCTGGAAGTATTTTTCTTTTAACACCTTAACTATTTTATACCCTTGCCTTCTTGCTTCCATGGTTTCAGATGAGAAATCAGTACTTAACCTTATCAAGCTTCCCTTGTATGTGATGTATGTGACGGATCTCTTTTCTCTTGCTGCTTTCAGTATTCTTTCTTTCTCTTGAGAATTTGACAATTTGATGGGTATATGTCTTGGGTACACCTGTTAGGATTTACATTGTTTGGGGTTCGCTCTGCTTCCTAGACATGTACATCCATGTCCCTCAATGGATTTGGGATATTTTCAGCCATTATTTCCTTCAACATTCCTTGTGTTCCCTTTCCTTTCTCTTCTCCTTCTGGAATGCCTATGATGCATATTTTTGTGCATTTTGCATTGTCATTCATTTCCCTAAGTACTTCCTGGAAATTTTTTTGTGTCTTTTTAGCTATCTGTTCTACTATCTGTCTGATTTCTGATGTACTGTTTTCCACATCATTAATTCTTTCATTTGATAGTTCACATCTACTGTTTTGTGATTTCAGTGTATTTTCGATTTTTCACATTGTACCATTCATCAACATCATATCCATTATCTTTTTATGTATGTTTACAATTTCTTTGGTATGTTCTGCCAGTATATTCTTAATATCCTTAATCTCTTCCTTCACTTCATTAACTTGATTCATGAAATTCGTTTGGACATCTCTGAGTAGTTGTTCCATGTTCTGCATCTCTTCCAATTTTTTTATGTTCAATCGACTGGGCCGTGTCTTCCTGTTTCTTAGTATAGCTTGTAATTTTTGTTTGTATCTAGGCCTCTGTTTATCTTGAAGGATTTATGGTTTTTTTGATTGGTTAGCTCCTCTTTCTACTCTAGGGTTTTATTTTATTGTTGTTGCTTTTTGTATGTGGAAAGGTTTCACTTTCACACTTCATTCTTCTTATTCTATTTTTTTTGTTTTTGTCTATGTTCCCTTGGGAAAAGAAAACGAGTTAGGACCATAGAAAAGGATAAAGATAAGAAGAGAAAAAGAATAATAGTAATAATAATTTTAAAAATGGTAGAAGAGGGACTGTACATGATCTAGGAAAATAAATATTTAACATATGTAAAAAATCCTAAGTAGTTTAGAGTAATAAGAACAGAAAAATGGCATAGAAAAATGGAATAGAAAAAAATGAAATGAGAAACAAAATAAAGACAAATATATAGAATGGATTAAAAGATGAGAAACATGGGAAGAGAGGAAAAGAAAAATGAAAAGAAAGACAACAAAAAGAAACAAAAAGTAAAAATAAGAAAGAAAACAGAAAAAAAGACAGAGAAATAAAAGCCAAAAAAAAATTGAAGACCAAACAAAAAGATGGAATGAAAGAAAAGCAACAGAAAACAGAACATAGATAAATGAAGGAAAGAAAAGAAATAATGTAGGCAGAAAAAATCAGTAAAAGGAAAAAAGAGGGGAATCAAAGAAAGGGGAAACACAGCAGACAAGAAACAAAACAACAGCAACTAAAATAAAAAAAAATAAAAAAAACAAACAGATTTCCCTCTTAATAAAATAACAGATCCAAGAAAACCTAAAATAAAAAGAATTTCTTTATGTTCCCTGGCATAAGGTATCAGCTGGATGCCTGGAAACTCACACCAGGGAATCAAACCAGGAGCCTTGTATGTGCAAGGTGGGAATTCCTCCAGTGAGCCAAATTATCTCTTTAATTTGATCAGGCTTCAGAAAGCCATCTTCCCCCTTTCCCCCAGGCATTTTAGACTACAGTTTACTAGAGTCCTGCTGATTAGGCACCTGTCTGTTCCTTCTCTAATCTAGCTCCTTTCTCTACTCAGGTGACTGGGCATGACAGCCTGTCTGAGCAGATACCCCTCCCCTCTCCCTGTCAGGTCTGGACCCCATGTGAGATTCAAAGGGGGCTCTGTTGGCCAAAATCACCAAAAAAACCACTCCTCACCATCTTCAGACCCCTCCTCCTCCCAGGGAATGCTCCCTCCCAGTCTGTTGCCCTGAGGGTGGGGTATATATGCTGTTTCCAGCCACAGGAGGTGAGCAACTCATGGTGTTCCTTTGGCTTCTTAACTTTCCACTCCCTTCTAGATGACTCAGAGCACCTTCCAGTTCTATATATATCCAAAGCAGCTCCTTTTAGATAGGACCCTGACTTCTCTCAGCTTTCATGTGAGAAGGTCAAACTGCCTACTTCTTTAGTGCCATTTTCCCTGGAATTCTCTATTGTGTCCTTTTTATTTTTTTATTTTTTATTTTTCATATATATTTTAAAAGATATTTAGATTACATAGATGTTACACAAAAATTACAGGGAATCCCGTGATCTCCACCTCCCATACCTCCCATAACATCTCCCATAAACCTCTTTCATTAGTGTGGCACATCACCTGCAATGGATATACACATCCTAGGGCTTTGCCACTAAGCATATTGTGTCTTGAAGTCAGAACTCTTTTGTCCTAGATTTGTATGATTTGATTGTTTCTTATGCTAATTTCTCTTTTGTATGTTGCTTTTTCCTGCAGGCAATTTCAGGGAAGGCAAACCCAAGATGAGTATCCTGTTTATACCCTACAGTAGATTTGCACCAACCTATAGGCCCCCCACTATGTTCATTGGAGTGACTCTTCTCCCTACAGAACAAGTTCAGGGACCCACAATGATAGCACAGGCCAGCCCTCTCTATGCAGGGATGGGGTGGATGAGGGTCCAGCAAATATTCCACGTGTATCTCTTACTGTTTTTTTTTTTTTTTTTCATTTTGTTATTTATTTTTAGTATTTTAAAGAACAATACAGACATCATCGCAATTCAGAACCAAATATGTCAGAAAGCATCTCTAAAAAGTATGACATTTTCTATGTAATCTCAATAACATTATCACAACCAATGAAATTAACAATAATTCTTTAATATCATCTAATGGCCATTTCTCAGATTTCCACATTTATACCAAAAACATCTTGTCAACTTGTTTTTTTAAACCAAAATTATATCAAGGACCATGAACTGTGTTTATGTCTCTTTAGTCTCTTCTAATCTAGAACATTTCCACTTTGATCATATATGCCAAAATTGAATTCATCATCTGCTTCCCTTCTCTCAAATTCCTATCTCGTCCATTATTATTAAAGCAATCTTTTTTTTCTCAATCTCCTTGGGATGAAACCTTGAAATTATTATTAACTTAAAATAATATTATTAGGAATTATTAACTATTGATATTCCAAATCAATTTAATTTCTAAGTCCTTTAAATTCCTCATTTGCATTATTTATTTTAATTATTTTTTAAATGTTTTTTTTAATTACTTTTTTTTGTCTTTAAAGCAGCTTTAGATAACATAAATATTACATTAAAAATATAAGAGATACACATATGGCCCACTCCTTCCCCTTCCCACACTTTTCCACATCAACAACATCCCTCATTATTGTTGTACATTTGTTATAATTCATCAACAAATATTGAAGCAGTGCTACTAACCATGGATTAGAGTTTACATTTTAGTTTGCACTATTTCCCACACAATTTTGTAGGTTATGGCAAAATATACCCTGGCTTGTATCTGTCATGCAATGTCATGCAGGACAACTCCAATGTTCCCAAAATGCCCCCTTATTACACATTTTAATCTACATCTTCTTGCCCTGCTATTGCAATCAACTCCTCTTTTCTAGATCTCTGAGTAGATGGCTCTACCAGGTTTCCTAGTAGTTTAAATATTCTATATTTTAATAAAACCCAGAAGCATTCTACACTGCCATCTTGACTGACCTGAATTGGACATTTATATAATTTTTTTCCTTGAAATCATATACCTAAGAGTTGAATTGCTGGGTTATATGGTAACTCTATGTTTAACCTATTCAGGAACAGCCAGCAAACTTTTTTCCACTGGGGCTGAACCATTTCACATACCCATCAACAATTCCAATTTCTCCACATATTTATCAACACTTATATTATTTTCCAGAAATCACTAATTATCAACACTCAATTTATTATTTTCAAGAAATCAGGAAGTATGTGTTTTCCAACTTTTCTTTTTCAAGATTGTTTTTATTTTCTGTTCAGTACTCCTTGAAATTACATATGAATTTGAGGATCAGTTTTTTTTCTCATTTCTGCTAAAAAAAACATTGGAATTATGATAGGCATTACATTGAATATATAGAACAGTTAGGGTTATATTACCAACTTAATAATATTGTCTTCCAATCCATGATCATGGGATGTCTTTTAATTTATTTAGGTCTTCTTTAACTACTTATAACAATGTTTAATTGTTTTCCATGTGTGAAATTTTCACATTTTTGTTTAAATTTATTCTTAGGTATTTTATTTTGGGGAATGCTATTGAAAATGGCATTTACTTAATTTCCTTCATATTTTTTTTTTGTAGGTATATAGTAAAACAACTTATTTTAGCATGTTGAGCTTGTATCTTGCAGCTTTGCTAAATTCATTGATTTTATTTATGAGGTTACTTTTTTGGAGATTTTATGGTATTTTCTATATATAAGACATCATCTGCAATTAGAGACAATTTTACTTATTCCCTTCCAATTTGGGTAATTTATCTTAGATTTCTTACCTAATTTTGTTGTCTCAAATGCGAAGTCCAATATTCAATAGCACTGAAAAAGAAATTCTTTTCTTGTTTCTGATTTTAGTTATGATTTCAGGCTTTCACCATTGTGCATGATGTTTGGTGCAGATTTTTCATAAATGCCCTTCATCATGTTGATGAAGGTCTCTTTTATTTCTAGATTTCTGAATTATTTTGTATGAAAATATGCTGTTTTCTAAAAAAATATTTTTTATGAATCAATTGAGATGTTTTTTCCTTTGTTTTCTAAATGCAGTCCATTAAATGTTTGTATTTTATTTATTTATTTATTTATTTATTTATTTATTACAAAGAACTGCCTTTGAATTCCTAGAATAAATTATACCTGGTTCTGGTGCATAATCTCTTTAAAATTCTGTTTGTTTGTGTTTACATTGTATATTATTGAGGAATTTTAAACATATATCCATAAGGGAAATTATTATTAATTTTGGTATCTTTAACTGGTTTTGGTATCAGAGTGAACCTGGTTTCATAAAATGAATTAGAATGTTTTTCCTCCCCTTCTAAATTTGATAGTGTTTGAGAAATAGACTTAACTATTTTTTAAAATGTTTGGTAAAATTCAATAACGAATTTATCTGAACCTAGACTTTTGTTTTTTGGGACATTGCCATTGGATCAAAAGTTCTGTCCTAAAAAGTAAGCAATGATTGAATGTCAGAGAATGAAGGCATGCTGAGAAAATAACGAGACTAGAACATTGCAAAGAAGTTGGGTGAAACAATGTATTTGATTATTAAGCTCTACCACTGTCATCTTTTTATTACTTTTTATTACTGAGAGTTATTTCTCCTGGATGATCCAATACAACTGGGGACGCCAGAAGATGCCTTTCCTGGAGTAGAGGCATTTTCTTTCTAATTGAACAGCCTGTGGGCAGTTTATTTCCTCGTGAAAATAGGACAATTATGGGCTTAATGGAAAGTTTCTGTGATACATGCAAGTATCATTTTCTATCAATATTGTAATTGTCCAGGGCCTTTTGATCTCCTCAAGCTGTTTCAATAGCAGTGCCATTAAGTTTGCTGTGTGTAATTTTCTCTCTGTTTACTATGCTACATTCAAACATTTGAGCTAAGTGTTACAACTCTTGGATGGGTGTGTTATGCCAGACTGTGTCATACTCTGAAATAGCATTTGATATTTCAGGCCCAAAGGCATTAATAAAAAAGAAGATGGAGATTTCCATAGTGCTGTCTCCTTTAATAACCAGCATTGAATATTTTTAAAAGTGGTTTTGAATTGGACCTGAAAGTTGTAGACAAATTAATCACATCTTTGTAGACAAGATTAGATTATTCTCCAGATAATGGAAAGAGGAAACACTTTAGGAAGGAACTTTAAAGACCTTCTCCTATTTCTAGGGCTTTATCTTATGTGATAGTTAATTTTGTCTCATATTGGTCATGCTCTTCTGCCCAGTTCTTTGTTCCAACATTAGTCTAGATGTTGTTATGAAGGTATTTTGTAGATATATTAAAAAGTACAATCAGTTGTGTTCCACTAAATATTACACTCAATGGTGCAGATGTTCCTCATCCAATAAGTAGTAGGTGCTAAGAGAAAAAAACTGGCTTTTCCAGTAAAAAAGAAATTTGTCCTCAACTCCAACATTGACTCTGGTCTGACAATGCATAAGACTTTCATGCTTAACACTGCAAAACCAAAAAATACTTGAATTTCCAGAAAGTAGGCCAGCCTATGAATTTTAGTTTTGCCAACCATACACAATTATGTTAGCCAATTGCTATAAAAAACTTCTCACTCTCATTCTGTTTCTGAGAGTGGTTCTCAAGGAAAAGACTCTTATAGATCAATTTTCTGAAGGGTTTCTGGTGTTTGTGTAATTGGCTATTTGATCAGGCACTAATGACTATTTTCAGAGGTAAAGATGGCATTGATGGTCCTTGGCATGATGAGGAAATACAGATAAGAAACTATCACAATTGGATATTCTTAATCAAATACTAATATGAGGCAAGTTTCTGGTTGACCAGTTATTTTATAACAGAATATTTTTTCAAACTAACAAGTATAATGAGACTGACTGGTTGCTTATAATTGCTATGGAGAAAGAAAAAGGATAAGATCAAGACTTTGAATTCCCAGCTAGTCCTTCATAAATGCCTAAAATTTCAGCAGTTCCAAAATGTATTATAGGAATAGATATTCTAAGCAACAAGCAGAATCTCCACATTCATTCCCTGAACTCTGGAATTAGGGCTTTGATGGTGGGAAACAACAAATAAAAGTCACTGGTGCTGTCTCTGTCTAGGAAAATATTTTAAGTAAAATTAAATGGCCACTTGCATTTTTCACTGCTGGGATAAGGCCCCTTTTTGAGAAGGGTTCTCAGAAATAAAATGAAATATACATTACAGGGCTCCTAATAAACAGCACTTGGTGATAAAACTACTTTTAGCCCAGTAGATAAGCATACCATACTATTCATGTATATCTGCACTAAAATTCATAAAACACCCCTATGTAAATGGAAACTTAATGTCAGCCTACCAAAACATTTCCTCCTTTGCTTCTGTATTCATCCTATATAAATTTCTCTTTTCTAACCCCTCAGTGGAGTTCCCTTCTACTATCTGAGTAGGATGTTGCCTGATTCATGAATCACTAAATAAAGCTGAGTGATCCTGAAATGAATGATATTTTTTCTTTTATCTTTAGTAAACCAAAAGTAAGACCACATTCCTTGCACATTCCATGACATATTGGAGATTAGTGCCATCATTAAGGACCTGAAGGACAAAGGGTTGGTGATTACCATAAAATTTTCAATCAATTTGCCTAATTAGTCTATACAAGGTACAGATGGTTCTGTATGATACACAGGCAACACCCAAAAGTGGACAGTTGCAACACTACAATTCCTTTCTGAGACATCCCTGAATGAGCGGGGTGAAGAGTAATCAACCCAGTAAGCACCTGGCTGTTCATTTTGCATAGAAGGGCAGATTTGTCATTATGTAGCAATCTATAGTCTGGGGCTAATTATTTGGATGTATGGTCATGGACTTAGAAAGAACATGATAGGAAAATTACAGACAAGTAGACTTTTGGAAGTGTTATGAAGACAAACCTCTCTGAATAAGCATAAACTTGAAGATATTTGCATCTCATATGAATACTCACCAAAGGATGTCCTCAACAGAGGAGGATTTTAATAATCAACTGGTTAAGAGGACCCATTTTGTGGATACCAGTCAGCCTCCATCCCCACCTACTCCTGTCATCAACCAGTGGACACATGAATAAAATGGCCATTATGGCAGGAATGGAGGTTATACATAGGTGAACCAACATAGATTTTTACTCAGCAAGGCTAACAAAGGTAGAGGAACTGCTGACTGTCCAATGTGAAACAGGTTGATTAAAACAGACTGCTTCCACCACGTAAGAAGTAGCTTATTCTTAATGGATTAGACACATTCGGCATACAGAATTTTCTTTCTTGCTTGCAATGCTTCACCAAATGTATCATCTGTGGACTTACAGAATACATCATCCACTTTTGTGGTATTCTATACATCATTGCTCCTGACAAAGGAACTCATTTCAAAGAAAATGCTATTTGGCAATGAGCCAATGGTTATTGAATTTGTCTTACCATATCCCCCAACATTCTGAATCAGCTGCCTTAATCGAATGATGGAATGGCCCTTTAAAGACTCAGTTTCAGTGTCAGGTATTTGGTAATATCTTGCGGGGCCGGGACAAGTTATCCAGGAGTTTGTGTATGCTCTAAATTGGCATTCAATATATGGTATTGTTTCTGTTGTAGCCAGGATTCATGGGTCCAGGATCAAGACTTTGGAAATAGTTGTGGCACTGCTCACTATTAAGTCTAGTTTCTGTGTTTGTTGGCCTAGCATTCTTCTTGCCAATAGTAAGGATGCTTCCAACAAAAAATAGAGTAATGATTCCACTGAACTGAAAATTAAGACAATCACCTGGCCACTTTGCACTCTTCATTTCTCCAAATCAACAAGTAAAGAAGGGATTTACTTTATTAGCTGGGATTATTGATCCTGATTACCAAGGGGGAAACTGGAATGTTTTACACATTGGAGGTAAGGGAAATTATGTTTGGAATACAGGTGCTCTATTAGGGCATCTACCATGACCTGTGATTAAAACCAATGGAAAAATAAAGCAGCCCAATTCAGGCAGGACTACTAATGGCCAAGTCCATTCAGGATTAAAGATTTCTGTTCAACAAGTAGGCAAAGAACATTGACCAACTGAAGTGCTCATTGAAAGCAAAGGGAATATGGAGCGGGTGGTGGAATACAGCAGTTTTAAAAAGTATCTACAACCACATAAGCTGTTGCAGAAATGGGGATTGTAATTTTTCAGTATTTCTTCTTAATTTTGTTATGAATATGTATTTGTGTATAATATCTTTGTTTTCTTCCCTTTCCTTCCCCTAATCACATGGCATAAGGTATATTAACCTTACAACATAGTATTAAATACAAAATACAAAGGACAAAGTGGATCATATTCCAAAAGGCTTTGAATCCTCTTCTGGGCAAAGTGTGCTGGATTTTCAGCTTTATTCACGATAGTAGTATTATGTTAGGTGGAAGTATGATTTTGTTATTGTCTTTGAAGATTAAGCATGGGTAAAGAAAGGTGAATGTGTGCAAAGTTTACAAAGAATGAATGATGTCAACTTCTATTCTGTGGTGCCCAGTTGTTTGGCACAAGATGTTGCTGTGAAAGAATTATGTAAAGGTGATTAACATCTCCAATCAGTTGATTTTATGTAAAGGAGAATACACATAACAATGTGGATAGGCTTCATCCTATCAGTTGGATTTTTATAAACTCAAAACTCCATCAAATATTGTCCTATATATTTCAGTCTACTAGCTCCCACAATTGTGTGAGCCAGTTTTACACACACACACATACACACACATCCTATTGATTCTGTTTCTCTGGTACATGATTATGATGAACCCTGACTAATACAGCATGGCTGGATGGAGTGTTGTTTTCCCCCATCAGAATTAGCTAAATCATTATATGTGGTGGTGGTCCCTTTGACCTTTCTAAACCAACCTCCAGGTGCCATTAATCCTAAGGTATTTATGGTGAATTTAATTATATACCCTGAGAAAAGACATGTTCTTAATCTTAATCTTCATTGCTATGGGTGTGAACACATTTGTTTTTACCATGAATATATTATGGTGAGTTAGTAGGCAGAGTCATTTGTGCATCTTCAAAAATCCTATTTGTGTGGCAAATTGAATCTAGGTGAGTCTTAATCCATATAACTGGAGACCTCATAAAGAGAAAAAACTGGAAGCCCGGATTCAATAAAACTGGAAGAACAGACACAAGAAGAGAAAGATCACCATATGACTAGGAATGTGGCTATACAAGGAAAGGAACTACAAAGATTGCAGCAAGCCAGCATTAGAATGCTATAGACTTTTGGGAGAAAGCATAGCCTTGCCATCACTTTGATTTTTGACTTCTAGTCTCAAAATTATATGAAACAATAATTTCCTGTTGTTAATCCAGCCTCTTTGGTACTTTTTCATAGCCAAGCTTTGACAATGTGCTAATTGATAAAGATAGAGTGATTTAAATATAATTTTCTGTATTATTTTGTGGATTTGAAAGCATGGAGGTTCTGCCTTGATTTAGAATGCAATGTGAGTTCTGGTTGAAATTTTGGATGAGTGTAAGGATATTCTAGTTAGAGGCAGGTGAAGGCAGGTTTTAATCATGATAAGGAGCTGTGAAAGGAGAGGAAGAGGGGAAGGTGGAGGGGAACACAGATAAGAGGACTGAGATCAGATTAAGAGGGAGTCAGAAGTGGAGTGTATTCATAAGGGGGCAGAAATGGGTTGAGACAGAAGGAAGAAATCTTTGGGAAGAGAAAAGGCTGAAATTGTTGAAGAGAGGCATCCACTGCTTGGAGACCATGAAAATTTTCTTTTCATGGTTTCCTCATACCAATAAAGTAACCTTCAAATTGTTACTTAGCTAGTACATTTTCCTTTTGTTTTAATGGACCATGCGGATGCGCACATTTTGATATGTTGAAGATCTCAAAGGCATCCCTGAAGTTTAGGATTGTCTCTCATAAATTAAATCCAATTAGAGGTATTCAACAGGGTTAGGAATGTCTTGAAAGAACCCATGTGGCCTTTATTTAAGTGGTCTTCTTGACTGAGGATTTAGTTCTGAGCTAGAATGAGGGGGGAAAATAATAAAAAGAATTCTGATCTAGAATGAGGGGGAATGGTCTTGTGACAATATAGGGCTATTTTTTATTTATCTCCTTAAAGTACCCTGAATGATGGAAAGGAAATAAAGACAGGTTTTATACTTTTAAAAAATCAAAGTGTGCAATCTCTCTCCTACAACAGAAAACCTGACCATGGGAGGAGAGAAGAACTGACCTTTCAACCTTAACATCATATTTTAAGAGGGAAGAAGAAGGAAATCTTTAAGTCATTATTTAGAAATGGGATGAAAAACGTAGGCATTGATGGAGTCAAAGAAATAAACTTAAAACAGCACAACTGGAATATGATTTAAAGGGGAAATGTTAAATTGTATATATAATAGAATAATTTTAAAAAAATCCATGGAAATACACTATACAAAGATTGAACCCTAAGTTAAACCATGAACTTTAATTAATAGTACAATTATATATATTAATATATATTATACATTTTGGTATTTGATAACAAGTAAAAAAAGAAAATGAAGGTAAATTCTGGGGATTTCTAGGTTGTGGTTGAAACTACAATGGCATGAATGCTTTTTTTGAAAATAGCAGTGAAGGGTCACTGGCACAGGACATTGATGATGGGATATGTGGACAAGGATAAACATGCAGCATACTTCTGTGGAATATGAATGTATTCATTCTGGCATAGGGTGTTATCTCAGTGGGTAGAGACCCACAAAATAAACAAGAAAATATTAAACTCCCATCCCAGGAAGTCCTGCTACATTCTCAAAGAGAGGGGCAAGAACATCTCAAGTATATAGGCAGTATAAAGAAAATGACCAGTTTGTCAAGCCCTCAGTATTAATGCATGTAACTATTAACCTTATTCTTCAAAAATTGAAACTTAATGGTTGACATACATTCTGATGGGAGGGGTAGGAAGGAATGGGTGGAATATTGGGCGTCGTTGTGGCATTGGAGATGTTCTGGGTGATCTTGCAATGACAGATACCTGCCATTTTACATTTTGTCAGAACCTATGAACGTATATGGTGCAAAAGGTAAACCATTATATAAACCACTGAACATGCTTATTAGCAATCCTTTGATATTTGTTAATTGATTATAACAAATGTGCCATAGTCATGTAGGACATTATTGGTAGGGGAGGATGTCAGGGGAAGGGAATGAGCTGTAAGGGAATTCCTTTTATTTTCTATATGACTTTTCTGTAAACTAAAGTTTCTCAGAAAATAAAGTGAATAAAAGGACAGTGGGGGAAGACACAGAAATAAAATCATTATACATGAAAGATAACATATCTTACAGTGATGAAAGGCACAATACAAAAAATTAATTTTTAATGTTTAATTTTTAATTTTATTATTTTTTGTTGGCTATTTTGGGGGATGTTTTGAATTGCATAGTGGTTGCACTTGTGGTAGAGGAGGAACACCATTCCAGGGTGTCAGTGGTGGGGAGATGTGTAAGGGAGTGTGTGCCAGGAGCATGCCTCTATGGAGTGTGAGTGTGTTCATGTGGTTATGGGGTGTTTGCTCAGTGGACAGAGACTCACAAAATAACCTACATAATATTAAATTCCCATCTTGGTGAGTCCTGTTACATTCTCTCACAGAGGAGTGAGTATCTCAAGAATACATGGACAATACCTAGCAAAGGACAAATGTTCCAGGCCCTTGATATTTTTTAAACATATTTTTAAATTATTTTTTAAAGATATTTAGATTACAAAAAATGCTACTTAAAAAAATATAAGGGATTCCCATATGCCCCAGTCTCCATACCTCCCACTTTTGCCCACCTTAAGAACTTCTTTCATTAGTGTGGTACATTCATTTGAATTGATGAACACATTTTGGAGACTTGCCTCTAAGCATGGATTATACTTTACATTGTAGTTTACACTCTCTCACCCTCAATTCTGCAGGTTATGGCAGGATATATAATGGCCTGTATCTGTCATTACAATGTCATTCAGAACAATTCCAAGCCCTGAAAATGCCCTCATATTAAACCTCTTTTTCCCTCTCCCTGCCTTCAGTACCTTCAGGGGCCACTGTATGCACATCAATGATATGATTTCTTTCTTTGCTAGAATCACAATAAATCTATATAAGAATACCAGTTAAGTCCACATTTTATTCCCTAATCCTGAGGATTCTGGGATGGTGATGCCCTCTCCACCTCTAATTGAGAGGGGGCTTTGATCCAATATGGCTGATGGATGGGAATCTGTTGCTGGCAGTTGTAGACTCTCTCAGTTCCCTGGTGTGGTAGTTGTCTATCCACATCTCCTCATTAGTTGTCCTGGGTGAGACCAATGAACTGGAGAGTAGGTGTTGCAACTCAGCTGAGGCTCGGGGCCCAACTGGCATATGGGCAGCCCAGAGACTCAAGTCTCTTGGATGTACACCTACCAACTCTAGCACCAACTATAGGTTCAAACAAAAGAGACAGAAAGGGCATGTTGAGAGAAGGTACATCTGAGTAAAATTCTGTCACACTCAGAGGCCAAACTCCAAAGTAAAGCCAACTAGCAAGGCACCAAACTAAGGAGATATCTGCCATGACTGTAAGACCTGTGTAACTGTTGGGGAATTTGTAATTAAGAATTCCAAAAATATAATTGGATCATGCCTGTAATCTGATCTGTTAATCTGGGCATGATTGAATTATGATTAGGGCGTTGACTGGGCCATGTCAGTCAGTAGGGCATTGAGCCCCCACCCCCAGGTGGGTGGGGAATTGAATATAAAAGGCAAGGCAAAGAACAGAGTTGAAGCAGTCTTTTGAGAAGCAGTTTTGATGTTGGAAAGAAGGCCCCAGGAGAAGAGAAGCAAGC
>JAQZBX010062797.1:0-16815 GCA_029593785.1 Cabassous unicinctus
AAATGTAATAATAAAAAAAGAAAGGCAGAAACAGTTGACTTTTACTTTTGGAGACCCAAACTCCCACTGACAAACAAATAACAACAGAAAAGCTGGGCTTAATAATACAATTTACTAATATTCTTTCTTCAACTGCTACAAATGTACCACACTAATACAAAGCATGAATAATACAAGAGAGGGTACATGGGCACTCTATTTTCTACATGGTTTTTCTGCAAACCTGCCCACCTTTAATAAAGAAAGCATGGTTGGAGGCCTTAGAGTGTTGCCATGGAGGCCAGGACCTGAGTCTCTACCTCTGGGGTAGGAGGCAATCCCTGAGGTGAGCCTGTGATGCTTTCCCCTCCAGGTGTTTGCCAGCTTGTAATTGGATCAGGGTGAGAGATTGAGAAGGCAGGAAGAATGATTAATAGAAAGTGGTGGCTGAGTAGAACTTTGGGCCTAAATTCAAGTCCAGGGCTACCATGGAAGCTGGGAATACAGGAGTCAAGAGAGAAGGGGACACAAGGAAGATACCTTTCTACCCAAAGCACATGTCCATTCAGAAGCAGCATGGAGTCTTGCTTATCAGCTAAGCAGAGCTTTCAGCAATCTCACCATGCTGAGGAGCAAAAACTCAAATTCAGGGCCAACCAAGAAAAGGCAACTTAGGAAACACCTTTCATCCAGCATTTCAACTGCTCTGTCCTAGAAAGAAGGGCAAATTAGAAATAGATCCAATGTTACTAAGAGGGAAATGCAGCCTCAAATCCATCCATCTTCAACTGGAATAAGATGATCTGTCCCTTTATAACTGCCCAGGAAGAGAGAAAATGAAAACTTTCTGGAGGAAGATAACCAGCAGGGCTTCTAACATGGTCCCCACCTAGCCAGGATGGCTGCTGTGTGCCCCCTGTGACATCTTCTGTGACAGTCCTTGCACTGAAAAGCATTACGAGTGACACTAGCATTCATTCTACAACAGTTCCTAATGGCCTGTTGTGTGCTGGGCATGTGCTGGCCTGGAGAACCAGTGGCCAGTGGCCTTGGTGATTTGCCACAGGGGCAAAGCATGAGCAGTTAAGGGTAGCCACAGGCAGACCCCCACACTCTTCCCCAAGAAAGGCATCTAGGAAGAGCATTGAGAAAGGAGTTGCTTCAATAAGAGAACCGTGCTCTCCAGGAATGGTCTTGGAGAAGTTGTAGACCAGGGGTTCTTAAACATTTTGTTCCACGGACAACTTTGCCATCAGTTGAAGAAGCAGACCCCTTCTCAGAATGTAGCAGCAGATAGTTTTATGACATTCAACATCAGCATGTCTTTAAATTAAATTTTAGGATTATTCAAAATTATGTTTTACAACTTTCCCATAATTTCAATACCTGATAGCCTAACATGGTTCAACATCTGTTCAAATGGTCATTTTTGGCAAACATTTAGATATTCAAGTTTTCCCATGGTGTCATAAAACCGTCTCCACCATCCTTACCAATGTTTTTGCAGACAGTTTCCACTGCACTCAGAACACACTACCTCAAAATAAAGATCATGCTAAGTCCACACTATATTGTGTATTATTTAAGAAATACATCATACCCATACTAACACGTCCCCACAAGAATAATGTTCTTTGAAAATTTCAATTCAAGCTCATGGACTCCCTGAAATCTTTCCATGAAATCCTTGAGGTCCATGGACCCCCATTTAAGAACCCCTGTTGTAGACTGACCTCTAGTTACAGACATCAGCAGAGGCTCCAAGGCCTGCCCCAGCAGCCATGTACAGGAACCCTAGAAGAGCTGGTTACTCTTCTCCAAGTCAGTGACCTTCAGAAGACTTGGTTAGAGCCCCTGTCCTTAGGTACAGGGACACAAAGAGGTGCTAAAATACGGGGATGGTCTTCCAGGGGTTCTCCATCCACAGCGGAAGGCCAACAAAGAAATAGATCATTGCAATGTGTGTGAAAAGGGCTAGGAAAGAATGGAAAGGGTGTCCTGGTTGCTTGGTGGAGGTGCAGCTAGTCTATCCTTGAGGTGGGGTAGGCAGAGCCAGAGTGATACTTTAGCGAAGCCCAAAGGATTAGAGGGATTTTCCCAAGTGAAGCTGAAGGCATTAAAGGCAGATGAAGAAACAGCATGTGGAGAAAAAGAGAGAGAGAAAGACAGAGATAGAGGCTTGTCCCATGAACAGCAAATAACTCTGCTTGACAAATGTGTAAAGAAAAGGTGGGGCAAGTAGAGGGGAGAAAATGGGAATCAGATCCTGAAGGCTGTCTTGTGCCAGAAGGCAAGGATTCCTCAAGGCATGCTCCCAATCCAGTCTATTTGAAATGGTCCATTTAGCTGAGGCTAAATAGATAATCTATCTGATTATCTCATGCTGATGAGCTCTAATTGTCAGGTGTGTGCATCTTTGATGAATAAATTGACCAATGATATTATTATTGCCATCGTATTGCAATACAGGTGGCATGTTGTAATTGCCTGAATTGGAGAAGAGGCCTTGCAAGTGGTGTGGGAGTAAGACCTGGTGGGACTTGATGACAGGACCCATGATTGAGAGAGGAGTCAAGGATGGTTCCCTGGTTTCTATCTTGGGCAATTGGGCTAATTTTCTTATGATAAATACTTATAGTCTTGTGCCTTGTTTCCTTCTAGAGTGTAAGCAACTTAGATCAAAGATTTCAGAGCCTCACGCAATCACACAATGCATCAGGCATATCCATGATCTCACTCAGTGATCATAAAACACCTAAGAAGTGAGTACTATTATCTTTCACCATCTGCTGGAAGAGGATGTGGCTCTAAATCCCACAGTGTGCAAAGGGATGTGTTAGGTTTGAGCCTCACCCTAGAACCTGAACTGTGAGAGCTTGAATTTGAACCTAAGGCCCCTTGGTCTTGGTTCTTGAGTCCACTGTTTGGTGAGGCTCATAAAGACATCCCCCCACATCATCTTTTACACTGGGGTCTATGCTGCTGCATGGCCTGAGCCCATGCCTGCTTAGGAAAGGCCCAGCTCTGTCACTGTAGCCCAGGGTATGGGGTCTCTTGGCCACCTCCCCTTTGTGAGCCCCTCTGGATGCTCAGAAACAAGGGCTCTTCAGGCCCTTTAGTGCTTCTGCAGAGCAACCAGGCTAGCTGAGGCAGCTTGTGTCAGCGGGGATGCAGGAGAGGTCCTGGGAAAGCCACCTGTGCTCACACAGTCCAAGGCTTGGGACAGGCAAAGGCTGGGGACAGCTTAGCTTAGGCCTTCCCCTTGGATCTTGAGCTGGTGGGCATGGAACTACTTACAGCTTCTACCATGTCTTTCTCCCTCCAGAAAGACACCCAGAGGTCATTTTGCACACCCTCTGAGTAGAGCGGCCCTGACCTCCCTAAAACATCATTCGTCATATCTCATGACCCTCATGGAGGATATCCTACCAGCCATGAGGGTCCCCAGGACCCCACCTGCCCAGGCTATGCAGTGAATATAGTAACACTGGCACTCATTAGCCTGATTACAATCTGGACATGGTGAAATGCTTTGGCCTGGATAAGCTCATTTATTTTCCCCTTTAAGCCTTGAGTTGGGGGGAGATGTTATTACTCTACTGTTTACAGCTGAGGAGGGAGCTGAAGTGAAGCTGGTTCCGGGCTGCACTGGGTGAGTGTGGACATTGCTGCATCCCTGTTTATCCAGTGTAGACTAATGCAGGTCAAGGAACCCCCCAGCCAAGGGGACCAGCAGTGGGGGGGGGGGTGTCTCAGAGTCTTCAGGGAGCTGAGCACGAGGGAGAACCAGGGCTCAGAGGCAGCACTGTGGGTGAATCCTCGGCAAAGGGAAATTCTGAGCCTTTCCAACTCTTTGGTGCCTGAGGCTTACCCTGAGCACTGCCGGAGGCCTGCCTGAATCTGCCTGCACAAGCCCACCCCTGTCTCTTCTGCGGGATGGAGGGCCCAGGATTGACCCTGCTGTTGAGATGGGTCTGGACCCCTCCCAATGAGCATAAAAGCATGCTAGCCATCCTGTAATGCCAGGCTGGGGACAGGGAGAGAGAGGACTGGCCATGGTACCGGCCTGTTCTTTGCACCCCCAGGGGGTTTTTGCAGTGCACGGGGTCTAATGCAAGCCTGACAGATCACAGCATGTTCTTCACAGAGGTAGTGATTGCTTCTCTCCCCTCTGCACAACTATTTGTGTAAGCCCTGTAGAGCCACTTGAAAGGTGCACGCCCCTGTCTCCAGGCACAGAGGCCTGTCATCTCCCACCCTGGGCCCCCAAAGTTCATAGTGGGGTCTGTGTCTCCACTGAAGACAGCTCTCATGGCCTTGGATTAAGTTTCATGTCTTGAGCCTGTCTCTTTGTGTCCCTAGCATTCCAATAATGGAAGGAAAACAGGTAGGGAGGGAGGGGGTCCCCTGGTCAATTATATCTCCTTGGTCTACAAGGAGTAGCAATACAGATTTAGGCTACTTAGTTCTATGATTTTGAACAAGTGTTTTCATAATTTTGAGACTCAGTTTTCTTAGCTGTAGAATGTTCTGCCTGACTAGTAACGATGTTGTGAGAATCAAAGAAGAAAAACAAAGACAAATTGCCTCCATGTAAGCCCAGGACAATTGAGCATCTGTTTTTGCTCTACCAACTGCACTGATTAGGAGAACTGCATCGCCAGACTCATTTGGGGCACGGGGGTTGGCAGGAAAGTACAACTGGTGGGGTCCTTCCAGTAGTCATGTGGTTTGGGATATTGCTAGTAGAGTAAAGCCTTGCTCCAAAATGTACCTCCCACGGCCCCAGCTTTTCTCTGGACCTTGAGCTTTGACCAAGTGCTGCCTGTTACATTATGGTCTTGCTGGGCCTGGCACCAGCCTAAGAGGGGGAGCAGCCTTTCACTGACCAGCCACCAGGCTTGTGTAAGAGCAGGAGGAGACTAAACCCTGAGCCTCCTGAGGCCTAGCCTGTATACCTTCTCCAGAGTGGCTGCGTGGTGGTCAGGGTGACTTTGATTTGGGGATGAAGAAAATAATGCTGGTCTTACTCTGGAGTAAGGGTCACTTTGGGCAGGGTAGGTCTGGGGTCAGGGGAAATGTAGTAGGACATGTCACAGGATAAGGCCCTGGGTGTCTGAGCAGAAATTCATTCATCCACCCATCCATTCATTCATTCATCATCCATCCATCCATCCATCCATCCATCCATTCATTCATCCACTCATTCATCCAATAAACCATTCATCCATCCATCCAAACATCCCTCCATCCATCCATCCATCTATCCATCCATTCATTCATTTGTACAACCTTTTGTCTATCCACTTATTCATCCATTCATTCATCTCTCCATCAATCCATCCATCCATCCATCCATCTGTTCATTCATTCATCATCCATTTGTCCATCTATTCATTCAACCATCCATCCTTCCATCCATCCATTCATCCATTCATTCATTTGTCCAACCTTTCATCCATCCACTAATACATCCATTCATTCATCTATCCATTCATCTCTCCATCCATCCATCTGTTCATTCATTCATCCATCCATTTGTCCATCCATTCATTCATCCATTCATTCATTTGTCCAACCTTTCATCCATCCAATAATTTATCCATTCATTCATCTATCCTTCCATCTATCCATTCACCCATCTGTTCATCCATCCATCTGTCCATCCATCTGTCCATTCATCCATCCATCCATCCAACCATCCATTCATCCATTCATTCATTCATTTGTCCATCCTCATTGCCCTTCCAGAAAAGCAGGAGATGGAATGACTAGACCTAGGCTAGCAACCCAGGGGTTGGAGCAGCTCACAGAGTGGGCAGGCATAAAAGTGGGGATGCAGATGCTGCTAGACCAACCCACAGGGGTTTTCCAAGATATCTGGGTGAATCTGGCAAAATAGCTAAAGCAAGGCAGATGTGCAATTGGATCATCAACCCAAAGGGATTGGTCATAGAAACAGATCCAGTTCCGAGGACTTGGACAGAAGCTGGGAGCCCCAGAGGAGAGCAGGGGGGCTTTAAAGGCTGGAGCTGGGGGAAGGGGAGACAGCCTAGGAAATCCCTGAGTGTGGGGGCTGAAAGGAGAGAAGAAGGTGGAGGTTGGAGGAGTCAGACCATAAGGGCCCCTTGGAACCCCCATCCCCTTTGGGCCTCAGTTTCTCTTTCTAAAATAGGAGCTAATCCAGGTTAGTGCTTTCTAATCAGGCTGGGCCTCATGGAAAGAGCCTGGGCTGCTGAAGGAAGAGCTGTTCCCTCCATGCCCTAAGCAGTATGCATTTTGGGGAGCCACTTCTGCACCTCCACCAGCTGCACAACCTGTTTCCTGCCTTCGTGATCTCCAGGACTACTCTAGCAGCCCAGGCCCTCTGCTGGATCCATCTTCCACCAGCTGGGTCCAGCAAGTCCCTCTCCTTCAAGAAGAGGGAGCAAGCATCCTCCTCACCCCTTCACCCTCGGCCTGGGCATCCCAGGTCAGCACTGGATTTTCCCTCTCCAATGCGCAGACCCAGCCACTCACCTGGTTGCACTCGAGTATTTTAGGAGCTGGGTTTGGGGGGAAAGATCTTGACTGGCAATGCAAAGGAGGGAAAGAATGGGAGTTCTCGCTGTTTGCCTTTCCTTCACCTTACCCTGGAGTCTCCTATTCTGAAGGGTAAAGAGTGCTGGGTCAGGCTGGAGGTTGCTCTGGCGCCAGAATTGACTCTCCTTTGACCAAGGGCAAGTCCCTTAGCCCTCCAGGCCTCTGCTTTCTGCTGTGGGACACAGAGTGCTTTTAACTTCCACAGCTGCCCAGGAAGTGGGAGATAATCCCCAAGGCTTTAGGTAGGCCATGGCCATTGGTGGGGGGTATCTGGGATGGGGGTTTCATGGGAGGAAGTTCACCTGAATATACATGAAAGATATATAAAATTGTTCAAATGATCAAGGGGTTGGACATGGCCACAGTGTGTAGACATTCACTAAATAAATGAGGGAATACTGAATTCCCAGACTGGAGAGCTCTGCCACATTCTCCAAGGGAGCAGCAACAGTCCCCAAGTGCAGGGGCAGTGTCTGGCAAAGGAGGAGGGTCCACTGATGGGCTCTTGTTATTGATAACTAGCCTTACAAGTCTTTGCTCTCATAATTTAAACTTAGCCTACTGTTATGGGGTGCCTAAGGGTTGCCACCTGAGAGCTTCCTTGTTGCTCAAATGTGGCCTCTCTCTATGCCAAACTCAGCATATGAATGCATTACATTCCCCCCAGTGTGGGACATGACTCCCGGGGATGAGGCTTCCTGGCAATGAGGGATTAATACCAAATGCTAACTGGCAATATGACTGGAAAAAGACCTTGAATAAAAGGGGGAAAAGGTAAAGACAAATGAATTCATGTGGCTAAGAGACTTCAAAGACAGTAAGGAGGTCATCCCAGAGGTAACACTTACGCACACCTCAGTAGGATCTCATAGAACACCAAAGTGGATATCATCCCACAAAGAGGGGCTCCTGAGGGCTCTGGAGACACCCAGGTCCTATATAAGGGGGGATAGCTCCAGAGATTGATGCCTTATCAGTGGGCTCTACTTTGGAATCTGTGCTCCTGAGAGTGACAGAGGTGGACTCAAATAAGTCCTCCCTGCACATGGTCCATCAGCCCCTTCTATTCAAACCTATATGTGATGCTGGAGTTTGTAGGTGTACTTCCAGACAGTGGAGCCTCTGGCCTGCCCATGTGCCAGCTGTGCCTGGAATCTCAGTGGAGATGCAACTCCTACTCTACAGCTCAATGGACTCACCCAAGTCACATGGTGAGGAGATGATGATGGACGACAGCCATCCTAGGGAATGGAGAGAGCCTGAAGCTGCAGGCAGGATAATCCATCCCCTGTATCCATGGGATATAAGGCCCCTCTCACTTGGAGGTGGAGTGGACATCACCATCCCAAACTCCTCAGGATTGGGGGAGAGCTATGGACTACAGTGGACTTAATGGTATTCTGTTGTAGACATAATGTGATTCAAGCAATGGAAGAAATTACAACAGTGAGGTGGGGCCAGTGGCCACTGAATGCTTTTGGGGCAGGGAAGGGAAAAGCAGTTTTAATACAGGTGCTTTTTCAGGACTTGGGAATTATCCTGAGTGACATTACAATGACAGATATATGCCATTTTACATCAGCATATACCATGCAGAACTGTGTGGGAAAGAGTGTGATCTACAATGTGAACTATGCTCCATGCTTAGTGGCAAAGCCCCAGGATGTGTATACCCATTGCAGGTGATGTGCCACACTAGTGAAAGATGTTTATGTGGGATGTTATGGGAGGTGTGAGGGGGGGAACAGGGAAATCCCTGTAATTTTTGTGTAACATTTATGTAATCTAAGAATCTTTTAAAATATTTAAAAAAATAAATAATAAAAAAAGTTAAAAAAGGAATGAAGTGCTGATACATGTGAAAACATGGGTGAACCTTGAAAACATCATGCAAAGGGAAATAAACCAGACCCAAAAATACCAATATTGTATTATTCCCTAATACTCAGAATCTAGAATAAGCAAATTCATAACGCAGAAGCTAGGTTAGTGGCCACCAGGGGCTGGGAGGAGTTATTGCTAATTGGGTACAGAGTTTCTCTTTGGGGTGATGACAAAGCTTTGGTGATGGATGATAACAGCACAACATTGTAAATGTAACTAATGGCACCAAATTTTACACTAAGTAATGGTTAAAAATGTGATTTTTTATGGTATATGTATATATAATACTGAGAAAAGTTTTTAGACTACACCCGACTGTTAAAGATTAACTCCTATTTTAGAAGAATATTAGGAGGCATTTGGGGAGCTGAAGGAAGTAAAAATTGGTCTCTCGGTGGGAGAATAACTGAGTTCTTACCTGGGGCTAAGAAGGGAGCTCTGCTCCTGCCTGGGCTTTGTGAGGGAGTGGAAGGGAATGACTCTACAGGTGGGGAGCCTGAGGGGAACCTGTGCTTTTGAGCAGATATTGAGTAGAAGGGACCACCAGCCCTCCCCCACTCAGACAAGTCTTCCCCACCAGGAAGTAGGAAGAAATCATCAGGAATTCCCCCTGGCCCCTCATTTAATTACCCACACTCTCATGGCTTTTTCAGATTCTTTCTCAACCCCCATATGCTGAAGCCCTTCCTGAAATCCCTTCACATAAGCATGTTTGATGGCAGGTTCTAACATCTACCTGCCTTCCCCTTCTTGCAATGCACCTGAGATAAGATATTTTTAACTCCTGTCTACGTGTCCATAACCAGAAGATGACGGCTGCAATGACAGCTTGGGGAGACTACCCATCTTTTAATGGCTCCTTTGGAGGCCAAGTCCCTGCTAGGACCTTGATGGCTCCAGCTGACCTCCCCTGTGCCACAGCACCTGCTCTGTTGGTTACCTCTCCATTCTGCTTACTTAGATACCTTGACCCCATACCATGACTCTTCTCCAGTGTTTCTTTAGAACAACCTGGTGAGATACTCCCATACTGAGAAAGCACTCCCCTCACCCACCTGTGAGCATCTTTAAGATGGGTTCTCACCTTGCTGTACTCATGCATCTCACACAGACCCTACATGATCCCAGGTGTCTGCTGTCTTGGTCCAGGCTCTGATGATGAATACCACACAGTGGTTTGGCTTAAACAGCAGGCATGTGCTGACCAGTGTTCCAGAGGCCAGAGGGCAGGCTTCTTCCTAGGGTCAGCAGCACGCTGGTGGGCCAGCAAGCAGGGGCTCCTCACCTGTCCTAACACTCAGAGATGCCCTTGCCATTCTCTTCCCAGTTCCCACTGGTGACTGGCTTCAGGCTCATCCCTGTGGCTTTCTCTTGCTTTGTCTGAATCTCTTCTGCTTACAAGGGAGTCCAGTAATTAGATTAAGGCCCTGTCTCACACAGCTGGGCCACACTTTATCTAAAACCACATCTTCCAGAGATCCCTGTGTATGGGGTGTACACCCGCTGGAACACAGACTAAGGCCAAGAACACTAGTCTCTGGGGGTCTGGGGGGATGTAGTTCAACTTACCACAGCCGTGGGAGGAATGTTTGGCCTTGTCCCCCAGCAGAAACCCCACATCCTCCAAAAATATGAAATAATTTTTATATTTAAGAAGCACTTCACTTACTATGTACCAGGTATTATTCTAAGCATTAAACATGTATTAAAGTATAATTTTTTTGAAAACTCTACAATATAGGTGCTATTTTACACATTTTATATATTAAAGTTCATGTCTGATAACTCCAGTAGCTGGATTTCCTAATAGTCTATTTTTCTTGTCTATTTTTTCCCTTGGTTTTGGTCCTTTACTCTTGATTCCTGGTATGTCTGATGATTTGGGATTGAATGCCAGCAATTGTATATAAAAATTGTAGAGCTATTTCAAGGCTCAGGATGATGTTACCAGAGAATTTATTTTTGCTTCTGTAGGCAGCCGGATAGAAGCAGATGAGGTTGGTCAGGTCTGGGATTGAAGCTCTTTCCACCTCTGTAATGGTTGGCCTGTTTCCAATCCATCCTTGTTCCTAGTGCGTTGCCCTTCAGTGTGTTTACCAGGGCACTTCCACATTGGTGTGCTGTGGACTCCAAGTTTTAACTTCCCAAACCTGAGTGGCCACTGAAATCTCTGATCAGCTTCTCAGCTCCTTACCTACCACATGCTGCTCAGCTTTTCGATTTTGGCTGATACTTTGAAATCAGCAAATAACTTGAGGGGTATGGTAGTTTGAAACTATATGTACCCTACAGAAGCACGTTCTTAAATTTAATCCATTCCTGTGGTTGGGGATCCATTGTAAGTAGGAGTTTTTTGTTGTTGATTTTTAGGAGGTACTGGGGATTGAAACTGGGACCTCATACATGGGGAAAAGTTTCTCATTCCACTGAGCAACATCACTACACAGTAGGATGTCTTGAGGCTACTTCAGTTAAGGTGTGATGCACAGCATTCAGAATGGGTCTTAATCCTAATCCTGGAGTCCTTTATAAATGGAATGAATACATAGAGAGAAAGCTAAGGAAGCAAGAAGCTGAAATCAACAAAACCCAGAAGAGAAGGGTGAGACCAGAAGATGCCGCAATTTTGTCTTGCCATGTGGCAGAGGAGCTGAGGGTTGCCAGCAACTGGTCTTTGGGGAGAAAGCATCTCCTGGATGATGCCGTGAATTGGACATTTTCCTGGCCTCAAACTGTAAGTTAATGTGTTCCCATTGTTTAAGACAACCCATTTCATGGTATTTTCTTTAAGCAGCCTAGGAAACTAAAACAAGCAGAAAAGTGACTTCAAATTTTGGGCTAACTTCTCCACATTTTCCTTCTCTGGGATTTTGCCACCTCAAGTCCTCACTGCCTTGCTCCATCCAATAAACTTAAAAAGCTTTGAGATAGATAAATAGACATTCCATACGTATTTCTGGTTTTAAAGTTATTCTCAGCAGGAAGGTTAGTCTGATACAAGCTAGTCACCCAAATTGGAAAATAAACTACATATCCCTATTTTATAGATGAGGAAACTGAGGCACAGGAATAACATGCCCAATTATTACATTCAAGTGAAACATTTATTTACACTTTCATTCAAAACCTATGTACTAAGCAGCCACTATGAATTGACACTATGAATTGATGTCTGAATTGGCCAAGCAGATCTGATCTCTACAGAACTTTCTCCCCTAGAACACACCGAGCTTCCTGAGGTCAGAATCTGACTTCTGCATGCTTCTATCCCCAGTGCCAACATGCCTAGAACAAGCAGGGGTTTCATAAATCCTGCTCAGTTGAGTTGAATTAACCCTGAAATAGGAAGGAAGGAACCTAGGACTGGACAAAGGCATGAGAAGGTGGAGACCACCCCAGCCTGCCACTGAGGGCCCCTGTTCTACCAACTCTGCCCACTTTGCTACATGCATGTGGCAGGTCCTTCTCTCACTGGGGCCTCATTTTCTAACCTGAAAACAGGGAGGTTGAGCTGCAGGATGCCTGAGGCCCCTCCAGCCCTGTGCCTTGTACCCACATGTGGCCACCCTAGGGCCCCTACGCCCTCTTGGGGCTGCAGCACTGGGCTAGATTGTCAATCAGACAAAACCAGTGCGGTCCTTCCCTGGCCCATGCCCCACTTTTTCCTCACAGAAAACCGTAGATAGAAAAGCATATCCCGAGTCCTCTTGCCCAGGACAAGCCTGCCTGGGCATGAAGATTTGGGGGCATTTTTCATGTCCTTTTGAGCCTGGTCTGTCTCTCACTGTCCCAGCATAGAATACATTTTCCTGTTTGGGAAAACAGCGCTGTCTCTATGGCAGAGAGGGTATGTGCTGTACAATGCCTGTCCTGGCTGAAGTAGGGAAAGGAAGCCAGGCCCTCTCCCTGACCTGGCTGAGTTATGGTGGCTCCTATCTCCAGACACCCACCTCTCCTTCTCCCTGGGATCTGGACATTCTCACACAGACACCTGCACACACAAACAGATACAGATTCCCACTTGGCTGATGGGTGAGAGGGAGCCACAGCCCCAAATCCTGAGCACATCAGGGAGAGCCTGCCAGAGAGAGGGTCTGCCTCCAAAAACTGTGGAAACAAAGAAGTGTTGGCACTGGAGCAGCAAGGGTGGCATAGACATCCAGCTGGCTTGCCTCTTTTATGGATGACAAACTGGGCCCAGAGAAGGCTCGTGGCTCTCCTGAGGCCACACAGTAAGTTTGTGGGAGGGCAGAATATAGAGTTCAATGACACAAAAAGACAGCTTAACTGGCCCTTGGCTGGAAGCTCGACTTGATTTAATTACCGAGTCACATAACCAATTCCAGGTCATCTTCATCGCATCCTGTGTTCAGCCAAGCCCAACAGTCGCCCACCATTCCTGGTTCACATCCTCACCAGAACCCTGAAGCCAGCTGGGGGAGGGTTTGGGCCCAGCTATGCATTTGCACACACACACAGCTCCAGAGGTGGTGGTGCGGGGGAGGAAGCAGCCAGGGCTGTTGCTGTGGCTTATGTGGTTTCTGACCTAAATTGCATATGAGGAAAAAAGAGAAAGAACTGCCACAGGTAACACTGACATGTTGGAGAAAGTGCCGAGGAGATGACATCCTGACGGGGTCTTTGAAAATGCTGTTTTCATTGGCTGGGTCTCTTCAGAGCTAGCTGGTGACAGGCCCATTGTGGCCCCTTTTTAATCAGAGGAATTCAAATTTCCCCCACTCCATCCTCACACAGAAGAAAGAGCAATGGGGCAGGGGCCAAGGAGGGAGAGCGGGATTCCAATTTGAAATATGGTAATTTGGGAGAATTCCATTTGACATGAAACTGCCAGGCTCCTTCAGCTTTTAAGCCTCAGTGGAGCAGATTTTTCAAAGGAGAAAGAAATAGCTCTTCTCCTGGATCAAGAGCCCAGAGTTTGCTTCTGACCCATTTTCTTCTCTTTTTCCACAATATGGGGGTGCAGGTGTGGACACCTTTCTTTGCTGGGGCTGTAAGCAGATGACCACACACTCTGGGGCTTGAAAGACCTGGAGTGTCAGGAAGTCAGAAACCAATGTGGCGGCAGCTTGTGCTTCCGTGACTCTGAGGCAGGAGCTGGACCCTGCCTCCCTGCTCCCTGTGGCTGTGTCCTGGTCTAAGAGGTGCATTGCTATAGCCCATGCCTGTCTTCACATGGCATGCTCCCCCATCATGTCTCTGTGGCTTCATGTGGCCTTCTTATTGGATTTAGGACCCACCCTACTTCAGCCATGGACGTTGCATGTGTGGATCAGGGCAGGCTTTCTGGAGGAGGTGGCTGCTGAAGAGGTAGTCATCAGGGAAGTTCCCAGCAAGCAGAGTAGAGCAGCAGTACAAAACATCCATGCCTAGGGTCATGGGGAGTGCCCGAAAAGAGGATGTCAAAGCTCTTGGGAGTGGAGCTGGGCCTGTCCCAGGGCTTCTCCCTTCCCGTTCCCCCCACAGCTGTGTCTTGAGACTTTCCCCTCCACAGGAGCTCAGGTTTGCTGTTGGGAGCCGCTCTGCCCCCTCTGGGCAGCAGGTGGAGGTAGGCAGGCTTGTTTTCTCATTGGTGAAATAGGGATGGTAATGACCTCACGACCTCACGGGTGGCTGTGAAGAGCAGTTGGGAAAAGGCACAGGAGGTGCTTTGCAAACACAGAAGAGCCAACATCCTTCCTG
Organism: Cabassous unicinctus; assembly: GCA_029593785.1. Lineage (NCBI taxonomy): Eukaryota > Metazoa > Chordata > Mammalia > Cingulata > Chlamyphoridae > Cabassous > Cabassous unicinctus. The sequence continues at coordinate 14,146 of JAQZBX010062797.1, forward strand.
GCCTACATCCTTCTACTGCTGATTTTGTTTTGTTTTAAACTCCTGACGTTCTCTCCTGATGGCTTTTCTGAGTGGTGGCAAGTCTGGCTCCTCGCGTGTCCTGGTGCCACAGATGCCCCTTTCCTGCTGAGAAGAAAGCCCTGCCAGCTCTGTCCACTCCCCAGCTGGCTGGAGTCAGCACCATGTCTCCTGAGGGTTCCGGGGCTTGGCCTCAAAGTCTCTGCTGCAAGCTTCAGGCCCAAGGAACAATCCCCTTGTGCCTCCTTCATCACCTGCCTTCCCCCTGCAGCCAGCTGCTGACATGTTCTTCTGCTCTGCGCAGGCAGGGATAGCACTTTTCCTTCAGCTGCACGGATGTGGCATGACCTGCTCTCCAGGGCTCCCTGCCCCACCCTCGGACTCCATCTTGTTTGACACTGGCATCACTGCCAATGCTTCTGAGGACCAGCATATGGGTGGCATGTCATTGCTGAGGCTTGCGGTAGGTGTGGCCCCAGTGTCACCCCACTGTTCACAGCCTCCAGGTGACCCAGGTATAGCCCAGGGTCACAGCACAGCCCTGGGCACAGGGCAGGCACAGACCCCAATCCCAGAGCCCTTTGCACCCCTGGGCAGCACTTGTCTGGACTGTATTGTAATCACACCCCCTGGGTTGACAGGGCATGGCCACTGCTACTGGACATGATGCCCCTAACTGTCCTTTCTGATAAAATATTTTTTACAGTAACCAGGAGAGTTCAAATTTCCACTGCTCTCTTGAACTGACCAGGCTTTGTGAACTTGATGATTTAAGGGTTCTGATAAAGGAGGAATGGGCTTCTCTCCCAGTACAGGCACTTATAAGAAAGAAACTTAGAGAAACCTTTGAGCCTCAGTTTGCTCTTGTGGAATAATAATACTTACCTTATGGGGTGGTTGTAAGGATGAAATGAGACCAAAATATGAAGCATATTTTACTAATAAAGTGAGGCCACAGAGCTCAAGGCTGGCTTGAACACAGGCATCCTGGCAACAAGGGGCATAAGTAGGTAGTCAATAAATGCTTGTGGAATTGGGGAACTGCACAACAGGCCTTCAGGGAGGAGATGCTGGAGGGATTTTATTTTTAACTGTGTAATTGTGAAAGCTTTCCCAACTCCCAATCATGAGTATGAATTACTTTTATAATCAGAAAAAAGCCAATGAAAGTTGTTAAATAAATGCAAGAAGACACACAAGAGAAACTAATAATGGGAGGACAGAATTTGACATAAGAATTGCGTACAAATGAGGAATTGGCAAGGAAATTGGGCTTTGGAACAAGTTCTAATGATTTTCCTCCACCCATCTACTTCCTGCCCCAAAGCAGCTTCCAAGAAAGTGGAGAGATGAAAATGTTGGTCAGTGTGTGCCCAACCAGGGCAGTGACTGTGAATGCTGAGGGACAGAGGTGAGGTACTGCCTGGCCCGGGAGGCCAGGGATCAGGCCCCTAAAAGGGGCCATATCAGGTGACACCTTGATGAGTGACCAGGCATTACCCAGGTAAAGGAGGAAGGGCAGGCTACGCTGGGGCAGGAGAGGGGTGCACAGAGGCTGGGACTCAGCCACTAAGGACTGTTCTTCTTGGCTAAGTCATGCAACATCCCTTGGGCCTCACAACTTTGGCTGTCACATGAGCCACTTACACTAGATTGTGGTTCTCCTGTCTGTGTGCTAGAATCACCTGGGGCCCTTAAACAGCCTCAAAGCCCAGGCCCCAGCTCATACCTGTTAAATCCAAACCACTAGGAGTGTGGTTCGGGGTCATGATGTGCATGCAGGCTGTGGACCACTGCATGAAGTGTCTCGGGTTGAGATGAGCCTGATGAATCTCTCCCTGTGACTTTACCAGGCTCCTGAGCTACACCTGCTCACCTCATCATGGACTGGCTCTTTTCCATCTTCCTGGTCTCCCTTTGGGTCCTACTGTCCACTTGGCCAAAAGCCATTTTCTTTCAAGGGTTAGGGACACAGGACAGAACTCTCTTGTTCCTGTAACCACTACAGTCACTTACTGTATGAGCAGAAGCGGCCAATTTGCTCATTCAGACACTGCAGGGATGGGCACTCACCCCAGACCTCTCATTCCCAGGTTCCACTGGTCTCTTTCCACCCCTGTGGACACAGCAGTTCATTTTTCAGACTTAACAAAATAAGCCAGGGTCATGCTCACACAGCCAGGCCTGCATCAGAATGGGCCGGAGCAATTGCATGAAGGCTCCAGGTGATTCAGAAAGCCATCAGTCCAAGCAGGTGTTGCCCTGGACACATGGTTCTTTGAGTAACTAATCAAGCAAAATGATGGCTCAATTCCAGTTTTCACAGCTGAAATGGTGATAAAAGAACAAGAATGCAACAAGAAAAATCTGACCCAGTCTATAATAGGTGAAAATCCAAACTTACAAGGTGGATAAATTAAAGGAGAATTATTAATCTTTTTAAAAAATTTTTAATAACTTTATATTACAAATTAAAAAATAAAATAACAGAAAAAGGTAGCTTGACAAGTTATGAAAACATTACTCCTAAAAGTTCTTCCCAGGCACTTTCATTTCATCTAATTCAAACTACTAACTCAGTTGTTCCTCTAGTGTTCAGAAAGATACACAAATGAGCATGGATTAGTTAAGTGACATAGGCAAGGTCTCCTT
>JAQZBX010062798.1:0-16817 GCA_029593785.1 Cabassous unicinctus
TATATATATATATATATATATATATTTTAAAGGTGCTTAGATTACCTAATTATTACTCAGAAATTACAAGGATTCCCATGTTCCCCACCTCCCACACCTCTCACAACATCCCACACCAACATCCTTCATCAGTGTGGGATATCACCCACAATGGATATACACATCCTGGGGCTTTGCCACCAAGCATAGACCGCATTTCACATCATAGATCACCCTCTCTCCCACACAGTTCTGCGTGGTATATGCTGATGTAAAATGGCCTACATCTGTTGCCACAATGCCACTCATGACAACCCCCAGGTCCCAAAATAGCCCCTGTATTTCGACTGCCTCTACCCTCCCTGCCCCGAAAATGTCCAGTGGCCACTGTCTCCACCTCACTGTTACAATTTCTTCCATTGAAGCAGTGTTTTAATGACAACTTCTGGATAATCTTTTAAGGACAATGTAAAGATTTTTTTTTCCCACCTTAGTAGCCATCTTTTCATGTGTTGTTTGTCCTTATTACCTCTTGTTAATAGACAATATTGTGATATGAGGCCACAATTTATTAAAGGTTTAAATCTACTTGTTACATATCTGTAGGTCAAAAATATTGGGGAAAAATTTTGGGGAAATTCATATATGGAGTTTAGAATGTTCTTATTATGTCTGTCTTTATATTACATGTCTCTACCTGACTTTCAATCTAATATCTGTTCTGGACTCTGCCAGTAGGAGTTACTCTCCACTGTGGGCCTCTGTGGCTGGGCCAGGCTCATTGGTTCCCTCCTCTTTCAGTTATTTTGGGAGTGATCTGATGCTAAATATGTTTTTCTTATTGCAACTTAGCCCATTTCTTTCAAAATTTTCTGGTTTATATAAAAAATGAATTTAAATTATGTAAAATAAATGTTATATGTTCAATGTAAGATGCATGATAATGTGCTTAGGAAATAGAACAAGTTAAAAATTAGTGATGATATCCTGAGAACATTAAAGTTAAAGGAAACTAAATAAAGATAATCTGTTTATCTCTGTTCTAAAACCTATAGATTGAATCTTTTCATGAACACATGACCTGTTTGTTTTGTGTTTCTCAGTGTTTCAGATGGAACTATATATATATATATATATATATATCTTGTTTGGCATTTTTAGCAACCTATAAATTACACAAGTCAGACCTGCTCAGGGAAATATGGCTCTACAGGCAGACAAGAGAGAGGTTTTAAAAAATCATGAGCAACCTTCAGTCAGAAAACAAAGTGGAAACAGGAGAGGGCTTATTCTCAGGAGATCACTGATGATGCAATTTGAGACATGACCTACAAAGGGCTGACTCTCACCTCTGAAGACTTTCAGCATGTCCAGGATCCCAGGGATGAACCATGAAGTGCGCTTGGGACGTACCACCTGTGGTTCCTGCATCTGCACCAGCTCAGCCCTGTGAAGAAACATATCAGTTAGAATTCCTAGGCCAAAGCCTTAATCACATAGTGTTACAGAGACATCAGATTTTAACAGAAGACATTTCATCAGATTTTTCCCAATTTGGCTAAATAGGTATTGATATATTCTACACTCTTGGGATTATAAGGAATATGATTTTTTCAAAATTAATTTATATCAAATTCCAACCTTCTTATTCTTTGCAGATGTCATTTAATTTGTAAAATTATTGTGAACCAGTTCTACCTTAGGTAATGCACATTCCCCTGGGCCCTCATAGAGGGCCCCCATTTCAGGTAAAGCCTTTGGCTCTGCAGTCTGCAAGGGATCACCTCTGATCTGATCATGATCTAGAGTGGCTAAACCACTGAGCTAGTCAGCTTAGCTCTTCACAGTAAAGCAAAGGAAACTTCCAGGAGACCCCAGGCAGCAAGGCCCCTCTGAGGTCCTGCCTATGACTGGGACATGCTGTGAGGGAGCAGGTCCTGCTTATCCCTACTCCTTCCCTATCCCATTCTTAGGAGATTTCACTCTTTCCTCTGCTTCTTCACCTTCCCCCTCTCTAGGGCATTTGCCTCCTTTGTGACAACTTAGCATTATCTTCCCTCAGTAAGATAGGTCCAGGGTCTAGAAGGAGAGGGTAGGGAGAAGAATAATGCCAAACTGTCAACCTGTTTTCACGTAAAGTTTAAATTGGGCCTAATAAGAAGAAAACAACTGAAAATAAGGACCAGAAGACTTCAGGGACTTTTTTGACAGTAAAATTACAAATAGCCACATAGAAAGATGATAATAGCTCAAAAGTTATGTTTACTTCATCAACAAGAGACTGACTTTATCAGAAATCAGAAATCAGAAATCAGCACTGTTAACTCACCTTTCCAATATGTTTCCCAAGGCCTGCAGGGAAAAAAAGAAAAAGAAGATCAGAATCTTAATAACAAGAGGTCTGCACTTTGGCTTATTCTCTGGTACTTTTGTTTTTATTTTCTTTAAATACAAATCATATGCTTCTCATGCTCCCTTCTCACGAATCATCAGGCATTTTACACTGAACAGCACCATGGCAGACAGGATATGCTCAGAGTGAAAATGAGAAGGAAGGGGCTTGAATGAGCCTGCTTGGTGATGCAGCATGGCCTGTCATTGCTCCTTCTTATTCCCAAGGAGAGGTCTGCACATTTAGACAATTAAATTAAGCCACAGGGAGCAGTGGGAAGCTGGAAGTCAACCAAACCCAGAAGAGAAAGGAGGAGAGGCTGCATGTGCATTACCATGTGATAGAAAAGCCAAGGCATTCCCCCAAATTGCTGGACAGCCAAAAGATACCAAGCCCGGAAGGAGCAAGCCTTTGAAACAGTGAGCCAAAAATTTCCTGTTATATGCCAAAAAAAATAAACAAAACAAACAAAAAAAACCATACACACAAAAACCAGGAAATCAAATAACAAATGATTCTAGAGTATTTTGACATTTGTTACCAAATTCCTCCCACCCTTGCCAAGGCCAGGTGCACAGCCTTAATGTCCTCAGCAATCTGCTTCTGCATAGGCCAGTAGAGAGGATGGTGATTAGCGCAGCCTAAATTGAGACATATCCCCCAGAGGAGTAGGCCTTCCCTTGGTAAAGAAGTTTGTTGAGTAAGGATAATCTGACTGTGTGGATAGTTCCCCTCATCAAACTGGAACTATTTTTGTCCTATATAATCTTCAAGTAATGCAAACATTTGCTAAATCCATTAAGGTGTGCAGAAATAAGCAATTGTACAAACATAGTGATGGGAAGTAAAAGGACATGTATCCCTTAGCTGAGAGCGATGGCATATGCAGGGAACATTTCAGTGTCCTGGCAACACTGAGTAGGAAAGCATTCCTTTCTCTGAACGTAGAACCTCCTAACTCACCTGGAGCAGCTCTGCATCAGGCTTCTGGCAGGTATCAGTCAGCTCTCTGTAAATTTCTCTCAGACCTTTTTCTGTTGGATCATCTGCCCTTCACTGTCCTTGAGTTGTTGGAAAATCTCTTCTGCATCCCTCTCCAATCTCTCCAGATGGAGATGCTCATCCTCATAGAGAAATTGATGCATCTTCTCATATTGAGCCTTGATCATCACCTTCCTTAAGACCAGATAATCCTGCAGGAACATTGGATTAGAAGGATCACATACCCCAAATCTTAACAGAAAAATTCAAAGATTATTAATTTAGCAACATCAGTCAAGTAAGCTATGAACATTCTGCCCCACCAAAGTGAAGTGTCTTGATTCTTTGCTGGTCCTTTCTGTCCATCTCTGTGGTCACATGTCTAACCTGTTTAAATTAAGCCCTCTCCTTTGTCCCAGTCTTCCTCTCTACTCTGCTTCCTTCCCTTTGGTGATTCCTTCTTAGTCCATCAATAGTTTCCTTCCTCACCTGAATATCTTACATTTTATCTTGTAACTCTGCCTGGATTTCCTAAATATTTCAATATATTTAGGCATGCATGATATTATACAGACTAAAAAGGCAAAAAGTCTTCTAATCTATCATGCCCTGTTTTCCCCAGGGACTGACATTATTAGCACTAATTTGTAAAGGCCTCCATATATGTTATTATTGATACATCATTAGAAACTAGTACTTTTTCCAGCAAAGAATCCACTGTCCTTTAACTGGTAACTTTACCTTCCCTACAAAACATATCTCACCAGTATGCAACCTGGTTTATTTTATTTAAAAATAGAAAGCAAAACTTTTTCAAACTTGCCTCTAAATCATGTGTTATGCTAGTTTCCTTAGATAGAATTTTTGGATTTCCCAAGTCATTGTCCATAAAGTGCCCATTTCCTTTAGAAGTTTATCCTGCAAAATAACAGAGAGCATTAGTGACACAGAAGTTAATATTAGAAATTTCACTCCATTAGTTATGAGAAAAGGGAGTGATTGAGAGAAATAATAATGTTGATATTGAATGGGGCTGTCTGATTTTCCCTTTCAACCTAAATGGATTATAACACTTGGCATATCAGAAGTGACAAAAACATTTAATAGGAATCTTGAAATGACCCTACAGGAAATATAATACATTTCCTGAGACTGGCTCTCAGACATATAGGTAACCAGGCTATGAAGGATGCCAACTGCCTCAGAAGCCAGTGCTCCTGGTGCCTCCTGCACCACAATGAAACAATTCCACATATATTTTCAAAGTTTCTAATTAAACTCCCTGGAGAAGACTCAACCCAGCTAAGATTATAGTATCAAAATCAGTTGAGAGCAGTGAAAAACTATACTGTTTTGAGATTACATTGCAAAACCACCACCTACATTCCAGTCAAATTCATTATCATAATCCTTATCTTTCTCTCTGATTTAGGATCTTAAAGATTTCAATTTGCTTTATTGGCATCACCTACCCTGTAATCCTCAGCAGCCTGTTCCACTGGTCTGTGGCTGTGACCCACATGCTCTGGAGACTCAGAGCAGGGCCCACAGAGCAGGTCCTTGTCAACCTCACAAAAGAGCTCCTTTGCCTCCTTGTGGGCCCCACAGATCTGTTCCTCAGAGCTCTGCTATTGGCAAGGTCTGGCCTTTCTTGCAAGGAAAGCCAGCTTCTTCAGTACTATGTTGGTTTTGAAGTCTGTCTTTTCTGATGTTTGCGTGCACTCAGGACAGCAGATTGGAGCTTCAGTGCTCTCCCAGCAGAGGCAGAGACAGGGCCTGCAAAAGCTGTGGCCACAGTCCATGGTGATAGGGTCTATGAAATAGTTCATGCAGATGGAGCAGCTAAGTTCTTTCTGGAAGGCTTGCAGGGTGTCTGAATCCATCTTTCTGAGAATAAAAAACAAGGAAAAGAAAAATTCATTCTAGTTCCCTAATGAGAAAGAAATGGGACTGGACTGTTCTGTTAGTCTCTATCCAACATACCTATTAATTTACCCCCAATAAAAATTCAGACGTGATAAATAAAGATGGACTTGGTAGCTTTCTAAAAATAAATGAGAAAATAGCATACCAAGCACATCCTTATCATCTTTTTTGTGTAAAACAAAACATGCTCAAAGACACATAAATTACCTATATAAAAATAAATGTTAAGGGAGAGAGTAAAAGTTAATATGATTCCAAGGCATGGTATAACAGTGATTTTGGCAGTAGACAAGGATTGAGGTTAATAATATAAATACAGAAATGTTATTCTACAAGGTGTTAAGAAAATGGGAAATATAAAAGGAAAATAGAGCAAATGTAACTTGTAGGCTATAGTTAACACTAATATTGTAATATCTTCTAGCAAGAGCAAGGAAAGTTCTATGTCAATGCTAAAAGTCAATAAAAGGAATATAGGGTTTAGTTTTATGGGATATGAATATCATATGATTAAGCATTTCTCCTTCTTAATTTTCTTCATTAACAAGGAGACCTTGATCATGTCATTTAACCTATTTGTGCTCATCTGCATATCCTTCTAAACACTGGAAGAACAATTGAGATGGTTTTAAGGATTACTTGTGATAAAAATTGCACCAGAAGAAATTTTTTGTGTTAATGTTCCCATAACTTGTTCAGCTGCATGTTGTCTGTCATTACATTATTTGAATTTAAAATAAAGTTTATTTTAAAAAAGAGATGATTGCAGTTGCTCAAGTTACTTAATTAGTCCATAAGCATTCTTGAAATACCCACCTCTTTCCATCTCTTTCAGACTTCTACTTTTTATGGCTCTGTTGGTAAGTTGGTAATTTGCATTTATTGCCTAAACACAAGTTATTTTCTATAATTTCCATGTTCTTTGAGAACTAACTTCACCTTCCAAAGCTCTATCTGAGCTGATGTTCTTCATGCACTCAATATATTCCCAATTACCTTAGACAGATAAAACAATACTTCCAAATATAGAGAAAACAAACATCATCTAGAACAATTTTAATAATGAGTAATTATTATGAGCACCATGAGGAATGCAAGACAATCTACAGCAAAAAAAAAAAAAATGGTGTTCAATCATCACTTTTTCCTATGCAAAAAGGAGAAAGAGCCATTCAAATATTAGAAAATTTGGAAGATTTGATAATCCAAATAGGTTGTGCCCTATTTTAGGTCTTCCATATGTACAATGTATGAATGTAATTTTCCCATGATATTGGATGATAGGGAAGTAAAAGGACCTATTTACAGTAGTAGGGATCAAACATGGCTTGACATTACAATCATCTTAGGAATTCTTATAAATATTAGTCTATATGCCAATTAATTCATCAGAAATTGAGTAGAACTCAGGCATGAGTGTTTTTTCAAAATTCCCCAGGTGATTCCAATGCACAGCAAAGTTAGCAACCGGTGCTTCAAAATTCTCCACACATACTCTTGAATGATCAGACATCAGAACTTAAAATTTCTTTTACCCTGCCTCTGCTATAGCTTAGTGATACTTTCCTTTCAATGTGCCTGTCAATTACAACACATCATAGACCAAAATCATATTAGTTTTATTAACCATTATATTTACTGAGTGCTAATGGAACTATAAGTATACATGAGCTATAACTTATTTTCCTAATGTACAAAATTTTAGTCTTTAACTCCCTCAAATTATGTGAATTCATTACACACTACTCAAAATATAAAGATAAAACTAAAATTTATGAAGAGGCAATACACATCAAGTTTAATTGGATATTCAAATTCATTGACATACATAAATTCTGACATCAAATGAATATGATTAAGTCCTTTACTTCCTAAGCCAGGTGGTTGATCTACTTACTATTGCAATTATCTGTTGCATGTCTCTCTCTCAAGAACAATATTTAAAAAGGGTTATATATTGTTAGAAAGTGTTAGACTACTCGTATATCTAGAGTATAACAAATTCATAACAAGCACAAAGAAGGCAAAAAGTAGTAAGTCTATGTGAAACATAGAAAACAACTTGAAATTAAAATTATTTCTTTGGACAAACACTGAAAGGTAGTGATGATGGTTGCTCATAGCATTACAAATCAATGGGTGTGGGCACAAAGGTAAGGGACTGCTGACTGATGGACTCCATTTGATTGATGAGATAGGATACAAAGCATACTGAGAGTAAGGAAAAAGGTGGATTGGGGTAGGGCTGATAGCAGTGCGATTACAGATTAGCAAGAATAGATTAGCTAGAAAATGACAGTAAATATATCATTCTACAGTAATGCCAGTATTAGTAATTATACTTTTAATATTGACAGCAACTACTTATTGAGTGTTTATCCTGTGTTAGGCACTAGGTTAAACTTTTTAATTGCTTTATCTTATCTGGCCCTCACCAACAGTCATTGGAATTTTTCTCTAGAACTACCACTAAGCATTTCTATCTGCAAGGCATTTACTTTTGAGATAGTGCACTGCAACAATAGGAGCCTAGGCATTGGAACCCAATCACTTTAGTTCAAACTACATAACTTCCTTCTGATGTTTTCCTCATCTGAAATATTGGGTCATTAGGGTTTTCATACATAAAACACAGTGAACACATTTATGTGTAAAGCCATGAGATAAGTGCTCAGTATATGTAAGCCCTTTAAACTAGCATTGATTAATGAAGAAACTGTGCAAAGTGAACCTGGGTGATCTGCTCAAGGTCACGCAGTGAATATATATTCCCAGGTCTGGCAGACAGACAAAAATTTAGGGTCTCTTTTTCAATACAAGGAGCCACATTTATTCAATTAACAAGCATTAATTTATTTCTACAACATGCCCAGGAAATATATATGATGGCTGGAGTACCATGATGAATATAGCTTAGTATGGGATGAGTTAAAACAAAAGTTCATGGAATAATTTAGACAGTGAAATGGGAAAAGGCAATAGTGTGTTCATGTCTGAATTCCATTCTTCTGTCTCCTTACCACAGCCTATCAAGTTTTGGGTGGTGATCTTAAAATAAATGCCTAATTAAAAATTAATAAAGCACAACTACTATGAATATGAGATACAGTCACATAAACACTCACACATTTATCCTCTATACTGAAGCCATCTCTATTCACTCTGCCTCACAACACATAGAACCACTTTTTCTGGAGGCAATTAAAAATGTATTGGTTTAAAGTAAACTCATGTAAGTCAATCAGATTTTGGAATCAATCATCAAAACTTGAAAGTTTAGAGTTGAATTTATGCTCCTAATTTTAATAGCAAAGCTCCTCCTTTCAAGAGCTAAAATGCTAAAACTATCTATTTCTAGATCAGGATATCAATTTTTCCCATTCAAATCAGACCAGCAGATTGCCTTCATATTTTGAAATGGTGAAAACTCAATCTGCATCAATAATCAGCAACAATTTATTAATTGTCCTCCTTTAAAAGAAACAAATCAGCTTACATCCTGTGCTTGATCTCTACCTTTGAGAGAACTGAGATCTGCATTTAATGATTTTATAGGTGATTTGTCTTTCTAATATTTCCCCATAACTACCACACCATCACTTGGGAAAATTCCATGTTAGTAGACTCTATGATGCTCACTTTTCACATCAAGTTTGAAACTGAAGATTTTAAAGTGGTAGCAGAGAAGTCCTTTACAACAAAATTTTCCATTAAACACATTTAACTTTTATGCTGATGTCTATAAGATATTAAATGCATATATTATTTGAATACATGCTGGTGCCTTCTGGGTTTTATCATTGCCAAATAATTGGGGAGATTTATTTTAAGAGCTAAGTAATCTAGGAATACAATTGGTAACACAGTAAACAATAATCAAAGAACTTATAGTACAAACCAATACATTACAAATGCTCAAGTTACAAATATTTTAAATACTTTTATAATTGAAAGTAGCTAGAAAACCTACTGGTTCTCTTGGACAAAGCCCAGGGGGGGCTGACAGGTCAACTCAAAGTATTTTGATAAGTGAAAATGGGCAGAAAGTCCTTTACTCTAAATTCCATACCCACTAGAGTCTACTATGAAGAGTCTCACCACTGATAAGTCATTAGGTCGGGAAGCTATGTTGAAATTGCAGCAGAATGTAGGTTCTTAAAGAAGGCAGCAGTAACTCTCAGTTCTCCAATGACTAGGTGGCCACAAACTCAGTCAGTGTTCTCAGGAGACTTCCCTGGACAAGTGGGCTTTTTATATGATTAGACTGATCTAAGACCACACCCATTTCTTGCATTGGCTACTGTCTTCCAATAGATGTAGGAATTGCTGATTAAATTATACAGAAAGGTGGGGGTTGCATGATTAAATTATGCAGAAAGCTAGAGAAAGCTATGATTAGGTTTACAACATACAGAAAACAACACTTAGAGGCTAACAGCTTGGTGGAATGGAGATCTGTGTTTGGAGAGCTAGAATTCAAGAAAGCTGACCCAACACAATAGTTTGATACATTTTTACTGAAACATTATTTCATTAAATTTTTTCTACCATTAATAACTTCAAAGATGTAAAAGTGTGTTTTTTACTCCACCCTTATTTATGTCCCAGTAATTAAACTGAACAACATTCATGAATTGCATAACTATAATATGTTATATATAAGTAATATGACTCAAACATGTTTAAAATGTTTGATACATTTATAGACATATACAAAAATATATAGACACTGAGGACTAACATTCCAATATTAAATATGATACAAGATCCAGTTATGTACATTGATTACATACAAATTCAGTGCTTGATTCCTCAGAAAATGGATATTTTCTAAATTCAGGAACTCTCCATATTTTTGGATGTGAAATCTACCATGTTTGCTTCTTTAGTACTCAAATTTATTTTTTTCTGAGGAGAAGCTTCTTATTCAACTGTGATATATTTGGAAAAATACACTCCCCAAAATCGGATTACCTTAAGTAAAGGAACTAATCTTATCATAGCATGGAAGGTGAACAAGAGGCCCAATATCATCAGCACCAGCTTGGGCAAACATTTTGGTATCTTCCATCGGAAGAAGTTGAGTTGAAACATAATGTTCACTGAATGGCTTAATTCAAAAATAGTTCTATTTTATTTTAGGTTGGGTATCATGACTCTTGGTGTAGAAGTTTCGGGGAATTTCAAGACTTAACTAAAAGGTTTTCACTGATTTATTATACTAATCTATTCCTACTCCTAACCCATCAGCAGATATTTGAAAATGAACCTATCAAAAAGCGAGTTTTGATGATCAATAGGATGGAGGATAGCAAGCTTTAGATATTAAAAAGAGCTTCTCCAATAAGTAAAATTTAATGCTAATGCTAATGTTAAAATGCTAATGTTTAAGCAAATCTTTGCAATTCATAGACGTTGATTGCAGAGGGAAGTGCAGAGCTGGAAAGCTAAAAATGAAAGTCACTCTTTTAGAAATGCAAAAAGTTCCTATTGCTTAGTACTGAGGGCATGAGTCCAGCTGTGCTGACAGGTATAGCTAGGATGTAAGTATGGCCAGATAATAATGTGAGTTTTTAAATAAGGGATTTGGATTTTTCATTATTGATTCAAAATTATGAATTCAGCACTAGCAATTAAAGATGTGAATTAAACCACATCTAAATTAACAAAGAATACAAGTTCTTCTGTGGGAGATATATAGACAAACTTTATTAGAGAATAATAGTCCATTAAACATGAATCCGTATATGGCATTATATGAATGCCAAAGCAGAATAATAAAATCATCCTATCAGTATGATTGATTTCCTAATTGAATCATTCATTCAAATGATGGCTATCATAGGATGATTACTTTTTGTAAACTTAAAAAAAAAAGATATGTAAGTGGACAAAATGGAAACAAAACACTACTCACAATGACTTTAAAATGTGGTCAGTGAATTCAATCCACAAATACTAATGTAAAGGTTAAAATATGTCACAGATGTTACATTTCTGAGAGAAAAATAAAGCACGTAAATGTAATTAGAAGTGCAAATTTGGGAAATGTAATTTTATATATTGTGATCAGGAAAGATGGAGGTTTCATTATGGGAAGAATTCTGAAGAAGCTAAATATTGAACTTCTGAAGGTCTGGGGACATATATTTCTAGGGCAATTAAAGCAAAAGATATGTTAAAGAAATGAGCAGTAAATATTATCAAATATGGAAGCAAGGCAAAGAACTAAAAGAATCATAGCATTATGTGCATTTAGGAAAATTAGGCTCTTGGGATCCACAGTGTCTTTCAGCAAAGAATAGGGAAAAAAAAAGAAAGAGGCCACTGCCTGGATGATGATGGAAAATTACATTCATGAAACTGTGTAAACATTTGATCAAGAAATATGGCTTAGATGGGGATAAAATCATTAACATAGAAGATAGATGAGGTTATTAGGACAAATGAGTTTCCCCCCAAAATGAGAGAAAATGATACATATTTAAAAGAAGGAAAAAGAGAATGAAAGAGAGAGAGAGAGAGAAGGAGAGGGAGAGGGAGATGGAGAAGAGTCAAATACAGTGTGATAGAGAAAACTATAGAGGCAGAAAGATAAAGATACAGAAAAAAATGAGAGAAAGGAAGAAGGAGACAGAAATAGTGGGAAAAAGAATCAGAGGGGAAGAAGGAGAATGAATATTTGGGAAAGGCAGTCTAAAGAAAAATATCTCCATGGAGACAAAATTGGAGGGAGACAGTTAAGAAGGGGTAGGTATAGCCTTGGTTAGAAAGAGGCAAGCACAACCATGCATTTGGTGAGAAGACAGCTGTTTTAGACATGAAAGTAATTTGATTGTGTAAGGCATTCTCTATATTCCTGAGGTACATATATCTATTGGTTTTGCTGAGAGCGGAGTTTGTGAGTAGGTTTATGAAGGATAATGGAGTCTCATTTGACATGGAAATGAGGAGTTGTTCCTAATTTGACATGAAAAGTTTGAGGGAAATAATTAGAAGCAATGATGCAGTAAAATAAATGAATGAGAAAGAAAGAAGGAATGAAGAAAGGAAACAAAATTTTGGTGTCTTAGATTTTGAGTGCATAAGTGATATGACACAAAACAGAAGAAATGATAAAGCATAATGTCAGCTTGGACACATGATCTAATTAATGCCCATGTCAATCCAGGGTTATGTGAATCTACAGGTGGGGATAATCAGGGCTGAATAGCCAAGGTTATATCAATACATCTGGGAAGATATGCAAAAATATTGAGAGGGCCTGGAATAGGTAAACAAGATGATTTTCAGTAACTCATGGAATTGGAAGCTAGAGCGCCTTGGATGTGAAAACTTCCAAGAGGAATTCCTGAAGAGCTAAAGGAAATGTATCAAAACCCAGACTTGGAGCTGCTCCAGGTAAAGACTGAGGAAGGCTGTCAGGAAGCTGAACACCAGACTGCTTGGAAATCACTTTTACCAGAGGAACTCCAGTTCCTCTTTGAACTTTGTTATTTTTTGGCTCCAAACTCCTGATTTTTCCTCTCCTGACATTGTGGTGGCATGTTTTGACCCTCTAGTAGGTACATCATTTAGATTCAGGGTTATTCTTTTTTTTTTAATAACAAAATTTATTTTTAGATGATAGGAAAAAATACAAGGAATGTATAAGGCATTCCCATATAACCCACCCCACCCACATTTTCCCCTATTAACATCTCACATTTGTGTGAGATATGTTACTATTGATGAACCAGTATTGAAGTATTGCTACTATCCAAGGTCTATAGTTTACATTATTACATTTATGCTGTATAGTTTTATAGGTTTTGACAAATGTATAATGACATGTATCTGACATTGCAGTATGATACCAAAAATTTCCCTGCCCTAAAACTGCTGTGTGTTCCATCTTTCTTCCTTATTCCTCCCCTCAGAACCTCTGGTAGTCAGTATTTTTATATCAATGTTACAAGTTCTTCAGGTACCACATGCTAATAACTACAATAATAATAAATCCATGGTGGCAGATCTCAGCTGGGAGCATCTTCTAGGATTTGGGAATGGTGTGATGGGTTGAGGTCTATGAAGGGGGTGACTCAGAGCATTTCCTTTTTCCCAGTGTCCTGTCCCAGCTGCAGGAATATGGTCCAGGAATGCTGAAGCCCTCTCAGGGCCTTTCATTCACCTGCTCTGTGTTTTTCCTCACAATCAGTGAGTACTGCTGGAGGTGGAACCTCAGCCCCAAAATGGGCAGCAGAAGATATGGTGCATCAGTGCTAATAGTGGCACAGCATATAACCTGTCAGGTGACTCTCTGACTCCAGGGACAAGTTCAAGAACCAGTTCCCTCTGTAGGTGAGCTCTGAGACTGATGAGTCTGTCATATTTTCTTATGTGAGGACCTAGTGAAAGGAAAGCACTGTGGACAGAGACAAAAATGTCCCCTTCTGGAATGGGCAGAGGGAGAGCTGGGCTTCAGGGAGTATTCAGGACCCATTAGGCCCAGGGGATCCACCCTGGGGGTCTGTGTTCAAATGTTGGAGATGTTTGGGGATAAATTTTCTGTCAAGGTCTGACATTTTCTTCCCTGAAGAACAGACACCACCACCTTAAAACCTTGTAAAACCTACCAATTCTACTTAGGTGCATTTATCTGAATTTTACTCGCAATGCAGAATTCTTCCTATTAGGTATAAATTTCTAAATTTATTTGTATTATCCTTCATTTACCTCACCTGGATAAGTTCAAGGACGTTTCCTGGCATATTTTAGTATCAAATATGGTGTTTGTTCTTTATTTATTTGATGTTCTTTATAAATTTTAGAATGTTCCCATCTCTTCCTACTTATGACACAATTTTTTCTTACAAATGGATGTTGACTTTGACAAATCTTTTTTCTGCACATATTGAAAAGATTATAAACTATTTCTACTTATTTATGAATATGACAAATTGAGTTCATTTTCAAATTTTTCTGAGCAATGCAACACTTGGGCAAATATTACTTGTTCATGATTTAATATATTTTTATGTTACAGATTTCATTTGCTAACATTGTGCAAATATCATATTTCTGTAAATGTATGAGTAATATTGGGCCATAATTTTCTTTCAATAGTGTCTCTCTCACTTTGAATTATTAGGAATATTCTATCCTCATTAAATTATTTGGGTCAGTTTCCAACTTCATATATTTTAAGATAGATTTCATGTAAGATTAATGGTATTTTTTCTTAAGAGTTTGAAATAAATTCTCCAAGTAAGGAAATGAGGCCCAGAATTTTTGTTTTGTCAGGAATTTCATGATAAGGAATTCAATTATTTTTTAGATATAGAGAAATGTTGACATTATCAGTAAATTCTGAATGACATAAAATTATGCATTCCATTTAACTGTCCCCTCTTTGCCATACATTTTATTTTTTTATTTCATTTTGTTTTATTTTATATTACTTTATTTATATTTTTATAAGAAAACTTGTGAGCTTACAAAACAATCATGCATAAAGTTTAGAATTCCCACACATCAGTCCTCCACCAAAACCTTGCACTGTTGTGGAAGATTTATTATAGATTACAAAAAATCATCAAAATATTACTACTAGCTATGGTTCATAACTGTTATTACTTTCATATATTATCAGATTCTCTGTCAGATATACAATGACAATCTTCTTTCAATTAAAATATTGATATTTTGTGTTTTTTCTCTTCTGCTGATCATTATAAAAAGTGGTTTGTTAATTGGTATTATTCTCTAAAGTATCTCTTGTCTTTTTAAATTTGTGCTCTGATCAATTTCATTTATTTCTGTTCCTATATTTATTCTATGTTACTCAGTACTCATTTTTGTTCATTATCCCTCCTTTTACTGACTTCTATTGGTGGAATTATTAATAGTATAATAATTCAACATACAAATTTCCTCTATTTCCAATTTTTGTTCCAGACCAAACAAAACACATTTTGGTGTATTATTTTCATTTATTCTCTACATATTTGCCTGTACTTTTTTTATTTCTAATTTTTATGCTCCACCCCCTCCCCCTCCAACACTTTCCCACATTAACATCTTTCATTAGTGTGGCACATTTGTTACAATTGATTTGTTACAATTAGAAGCATTGCCACTAACCTTGGAGTAGAGCTTACATTATAGTTTACACTCTGTCCCATGCAATTTTGTAAGTTATGACAAAATATATAATGGCCTGTATCCATCATTGCAACATCATGCAGGAAAATTTCAATGTCCTCAAAATTCCCCCATAGTTCATCTATTTTTCCCTCTCCCTCTCCTCATAACCTCCAGTGGTCACTGACTCCACAAATGATAAGAGTTCTTCCATTGCTAGGATCACAATAAGTCTGTAGTAGAATAACAGTAAGTCTACTTTAGTCCATTGTTTGTTCCCCAATCTTGAGGATTTTGGAATGGTGAAGCCCAGTCTGCTTCTAATTGAGAGAGGGCTTAGATCCCATGGGGCAGATGGATGAAACTCTCTTGCAGTTGCAGACTCTCTGTTCCTTGGGATGGGTATCGTCCATCATCATCACCTTGTTAGTTGTCCTGGGTGAGTCCAATGAACTGGAGAGAAGGTGCTGCAATTCTGGTGAGATTCAGGGCAACTGGCACATGGATGGACCAAAGATTTTTTCAAGTCTCTTGGACATAACATATGAATTCTACTACTAACTATAGGTTCAAATAGAAGGGACAGAAAAGCCATGTGTAGGGAAACCACAACCGATTCCAACTCGGTCACACTGGGGAGCATAAGTTCCAAGGTAAGGGTACCAAACTCCTTACCATCATTTAAAATATTCTGTTATAGCCACAATTATGAGTGTGAAGTGGTAGCCCATTATGGTTATATTTTGCATTTCTTTTACGAAAATTGATGTTAACTCTATTCATGAGTATATTAAGCATTCTTAAATATACTCTGGTGGAAGTTGCATTAGAAAATTTTACATATTTTAACTTAATTGCATGTCTTTTTTTATTTAGAGGAAAGTGTACTTTTGTAAAAAGGTTGTCAATCAAAATTTTGATTTAGAAATAATTTGCATGAATTTACATTGACTTAAATTTCTTTGATTGTTTTTCTTCACATTGGTTTTTAATTCTATTGAAATGTTCTGTTCTGGATATTAAGACGACACTGGGTCTATTAAGGTTCTCTCAGGAAACAGAATCAACAGGAGATATCTGTCAATAATATGAGATTTTATAAGAGTCTCTCATATGAGTGTGGGGATGCACAATTCCAGGTTCCACAAGCAGGCTGCAAACCAGGGGCTCTGATGAAAATCAATGAAAGGTCCTTGATGAGTTTCTGGGAGAAGTTGGCTGTCGAAAGATGAGCTGGGAAATTCTCTGAATGTTGAAATCACTTTCCCTTTTAAGGCATTCAACTGATTGGATAAAAATGGCATCCATTGCTGATGCAATCTCCCTGATTGATGCAGATGTAATCAGTCATCCATGCAGTAACCTCACTGGTGACTGAAGTCCATAAATGCTCTTGGATTACAATTAGCCCAGTGCT
>JAQZBX010062799.1:0-16820 GCA_029593785.1 Cabassous unicinctus
GTGAGCCGGCCTGCCCTCACAAGGAGGCGCCGGGAAGCGAACCCGGGGCCTCTCATTTGGTAAACGGGTGCTCTATCCATTGCACCACACCTGCTTCCTGCCGTGAGGTTGCTGCATCAGCCCACCGCACCGCTCAGGCTGGCGTGCCCTCACAAGGAGGCCTCAGGACGCGAACCCAGGCCTCCCATATGGTAAACGGGGGCTCTATCCACTGAGCCACACCCGCTTCCCACAAGGAAGCCTTGACAAGATTAGGTACCGATTTCATATCAGAAACCATGCATGCAAGAAGGAGTGGGATGACATATTAAAGTGCTGAAGGAAAAAATAAATAAAGTGCTGAAGGCAAAAAATTGCCAAGAATTCTCTATCCAGCAAAACTGCCTTTCAAAAATGTAAGAGACTCTTAGCCGAGCAGAGAAGTGTGCTCTGAGACGATGCCTGCTATCCACCCACACTAAGAAGAGACCCGCAGCTTCTTGCATCCTGTTGTGCAAACATTCATTAAAAGTCTGTTCACCGCATGTCATAAACATGGCAATGTAAACGTATCTTGAAAAAGCCTCCCCAGAGATTTAGCAAATAAAAGGACAAATTCCATTTCTTTGAACTCTGGAGGATGGTAGAGACTGGAAAACACCTTCACAAATGCTGAATCAAACAGAAATCTCAGGTAGGAGAATTCCATCCCAGACTACTGGTCAGTTTCTGTTTCCCCTGCCCCTCACTCAGTTCCATGCAACTTGGGAGCCACATAGAGGCAGCATGGCCTGGGTCCCTCTCATCATGGACAGAGACTGTAGATTGAACCACAGCAGTGAGTTAGAACTCCACACACATCCAGGCACAGGGACTTAAGTCCACAAAGACCCAGGGCTGAACATGAGCCACTGAGTACTGAGTAGTGCTGCGCACAAAAGGGCCCTCAGGGTGTAGTACTAGAAAAACCCAGTACAGCTTAAATATTAAGGCATTGTACTGTACCTTATGATGTTAGAAAAATTCAATATACCTCTTGCTCACCTGTCAGGAGGCACACAGAGCTACAGATTTAACATTAACCAGATTTAGCGCCACCAAAAATGTATACCTATGCTCTTCCTCATTTTTACTCACATCCATCATTTTCTGTATCTTCACATCCATTGTTACCTGTACATTCACATCCATATCAACTACCCCATCCTTATCACCCCAAGATTACCAGACCCCAGGTACCATTCATATTTTAAGATTAAAGCAAAAACTAATTTTTCCAAACCTTCCTTAAGAATGTCACCCTGATGATTAACTTTCTTTGTTTCAACTGGCATTAAATCTGTGAGAAAAACCTTTAATGGGGAGGCTGATTTGAGATCGTAATGTCCGGTCTCCTGCTGGCAAATAAATCCTCTTTTCCTTTTTAGCTTAGTTTGGTGTGTCTGTCTCTTCTACCACACCAAGCAAATGAACCCAGCCAAGGACCACCCCGGCCCCTCTTCAAGAGGGTGGGAAAAATGAGAAAGACCACCATAGAAAGGCTGGTAAGAACTGTGACCAATACAGCTTTGGACAGCTGGACCACTTAAAGACAAATAGGACATTTCTGAAATGACCCTCCTTTCTGGATTGGCCCCATCTGGCTCCCTGGTGTGGAATACCCTAATGGTGAAGAAACCGGAGCAGGAAAGCCTCATAGAGACAAGAAAAAAAAGGGGGGGCAGGGACATTGAAATGAACTGTTGTAAGATGCAATGGGAGCCAGAACTGAAAAGCATAATGAAAATGGGGAAAATGGGGCACTTGAGTGAGGGAGAGAATTTAAGCAAATTTATAGGAGCTGGGGAGAAAAGTCTGCACAAAAACAAACAGATCAAGATTCCCAGAGAAGAAACCAAGAAAAGGAAGCTCTGTCCTAGAGATGAAACAATTGCACAAAAAGTACAATCTTAAAAATTGCACAGAGAAGCGGATGTGGCTCAATCCATAGGGCTTCCGTTTACCATATGGGAGGCCCTGGGTTCGATTCCCGGGGCCTCCTGGTGAAGGCAAGCCAGCCCGCGTGGCACGGTGAGCTGACGCAGCAGGACGACCCAACAAAGGGAGACAAGCAGATACAGAAAAACACACAGCAAATGGACACAGCGAGCACAAGCAGCAGGGGGGGATAAATAAATAAATAAAATCTTAAAAAAAAAAAAAATTGCACAGCATATCCAGGGCAAGAATCAGATGAAGAAGAGCTGAGAAAATCTGAACAGTTAAATACAGGCGCTTCTAAAAGTCTAGAATATATATAATGTAAGATGTCAATTCTATCCAAATTGATATACAGATTCAACACAATCTCAATCAAAATTCTAACAGCCTACTTTGGCAGAAATGGTGAAGCCAATTATCAAATTTACCTGGAAGGGTAAGGGACCCCGAATATGCAAAAACATCTTGAAAAAAGAAAGAAATTGGAGGACTCACACTTGCTGATTTTAAAGCTAACTTCACGGAAGCAGATGTGGCTCAAGTGATTGGGCTCCCATCTACCATATAGGAGGTCCAGGGTTCGATTCCTGGGGCCTTCTGGTGAAAAGCAAGCTGGCCTGAGCGGAGAGCTGGCCCGTGCGGAGTGCTGGCCCACACGGAGTGCTGGCCCGCACGGAGAACTGGTACAGCAAGATGACACAACAAAAAGAGACACAGAAGAGAGACAACGAGAGATGCAGCAGATCAGGGAGCTGAGGTGGCGCAAGAGGTTGAGGCCCTCTCTCCCACTCTGGAAGGTCCCAGGATCAGTTCCCAGTGCTGCCTAAAGACAAACAGACACAGAGAGCAGACAGCGCAAAAACAACCAGGGCATGGAGGGGATTTAAATGAATAAATAAATCTTTAAAAAATAAAAATAAAAATAAAGCTTACTACAAAGCTACAGTGGTCAAAACAGCGTGGAACTGACACAAAGATAGATATATCGACCAATGAAATCTAATTGAGAGTTCAGAAATAGATCCTCACACCTATAGCCAATTGAATTTTTTTTCTCAATAAACATTTATTCAACCAATTGATTTTTGACATGGCTGGCAAGTCCACACAATTGGGAAAGAATAGCTTCTTCAACAAATGGTTTTGGGAGAATTGGATATCCATATGCAAGAGAATGAAAGAGGACCCCTTATACAAAAATTAACTCAAAATGGATCAAAGACCTTAATATAAGAATCAGGTCTATAAATCTCCTAGAAGAAAATGTAGGGAAGCATCTTCAGGATCTTGTGTTAGGCAATGGTTTTTAGACTTTACACCCAAAGCACAAGCAACAAAAGAAAAAATGGACAACTGGGACCTCATCAAAATTAAAAACTTTTGTGTATCAAAGGACTTTGTCATGAAAGTGAAGAGACAGCCTACTCAATGGGATAAAATATTTGGAAACCACATATCCGATAAGGGTTTAATATCCAGACTATAGAAAGAAATCCTACAACTCAACAATAAGAAGACAAGCAACTCAATTTAAAAATGGGCAAAAGACTTGAATAGACATTTCTCCAAAGAGGATATACAAAAGGCCAAAAAGCACATGGAAATATGCTCAACATCACTAGATAGTATGGAAATGCAAGTCAAAACCTCAATGAGATATGATTTCATACCCACTAGAATGGATGATTGAAAAAAACAAAATCACAAATGTTGGAGAGGATGTGGAAGAATAGGAACCCTCCTTCATTGCTGTTGGGATTGTAAAACGGTGCAGCCACTGTTGAATACAGTTTGGCCATTCCTCAGAAAGTTAAGTATTGAATTATTATATGACCCGGTGATCCTTCTACTAGGTATTGAAAGAATTGAAAGCAGGAACTCAAACAGATATTTGCACACCGATGTTCATGGCAGCATTATTTACAATTGCCAAAAGATGGAAGCAACCCAAGTGTCCATCAATTGATAAATTGATTATCAAAATGTGGTATACACATATACACATACAATGGAATATAATTCAGCTGTAAAAAGGAATGAAGTCTTGATACATGCAACAACATGGATGAACCTTGAAGACATTATGCTGAGTGAAATAAGCCAGATACAAAAGGATAAATATTGTATGATCTCACTTATATGAAGTAATTATAATAAGCAAACTTATAGAGATAGAATCTAGAATATAGGTTACCAGGGGATAGATGGATAGGGAATGGTGAACTGATGCTTAATTTTTACAGAATTTCTATTTAGGTTGATTGTAAAGGTTTTGAAATGGATGGTGGTGATGGTAGCACATTATTGAGAATATAATCTACAGCACTGAGCTATATATGTGAATATGGTTGATAAGGGAAGTCTTGGGTCATTTATGTTACTAGAATAAAAGTTAGAAGATAAAACATGGAACTGTATATCACAGTGAATCCTGTTTTGGACAATGGCCTGAGGTTAATAGTACAAGTATAAAAACATTCTTTCATGAATTATAACAAATCTATGACACTATTACAAGGTGTTAATAATAGGGTACATATGGGAAAATCCACCTAATGAAAACTATAGACTATAGTTAATAGTACTATTTCAATATTCTTTCATCAATTGTAACAAAAGTACCACGCTAATTCAAAGTGTCAACAATAGGGGGGTATATGAGAAAGTTGTATTTTTTACATTACTTTTCTGTAAACCTACAACTTCTTTAATTAAAAAAATAAAAATAATTTTTAAAACATTATGCTAAGTGAAAGAAACCAAACAGAAAGTACTTCATATTGTATGATTCCATTTATATAAAATGTAAATGTAAATAAATCTATAGAGACAGAAATAGATTAGTGATTTTGTAGGACTTCTGAAGGATAGAGAGATTGAGAGGTGACTACTAAGGGATATGAGGTTTTTCTTTTTGGAAAATGTTCTAATTGATTGTGGTAATGAATGCACAACTCTGTGATTATACTAAAAGCCATTGATTGTAACTTTGGATGGATTATATGATATGTGAATATATCTCAAAAAAAACTGCTTTTAAAAATATAAGGGAGAGATTAAGACATTTCCAGATAAACAAAAGCTAAGGAAGTTTGTCACCACTAGACTGGCCCTGCAAGAGATGCTAAAGAGAGTTTTGTAGATTGAAGGAATGGACAATAGACTATAGATCAAAGCTGCATGAAGAAATAAAGCCTTCCAGTAAGGTTAACATAAATATAAATGCCAGTACTATTGTATTTTTGGCTTGTAATTCTATTTACTTCCTACAGGATCTAAAAGAAAAATTCATAAAATGGAATGATAAATCAGTGGTTTTGGACTCATAATGCATAAATATGTAATTTGTGACAAGAACTACATAAAGTGGGGGACACAGTGGTATAGGAACATAATTTGTGTGTACTGTTGAAGTTAAGTTGCTGTCAAAGCAAGTGACATTGTTATAGATTTAGGATATTAAGTTTAAGCCCCAGGGTAACTACAAAGAAAATATCAGAGAATATGCAAGGTCATAGAGACAGAAATTAGAATTCAGGTTGCCAGGGACAAGAGGACAAGGGGAATGGGGAGTTAATGCATAATGGGTATAGGGCTTCTGTGTGGGGAGATGGGAAAGTTTTTGTAATGGAAAGTGGTGAGGTTACCGCAATATTGTGATTGTGTTTAATGCCATTAAATGGTATGCTTGGGAGTGGCTGAGATGGGAAAGTTTATGTTGTATATATGTTACCATGATAAAACAATAAATAAAGAAGAAGAGGAAGATGAATGAAAAAGCAACTAAAGAGACAATGACAATTAAAAGCAATACATGATCCTGGATGGGATCTAGGAAAAGGGGAGAGAAGGCTCAAAGGTACATTATTGGTATGTATTTAAAAATTGGAATATAGACTGTAATATTTATATCACTGTTAAGTTTCTTGAACTTGATAACTGCACTTAAGGTGCTTACATAAGTGAATATACTTGTTCTTAGGAAAAGTACATGGCAGTATTAAGTGTTCAGGGAGTAGGATGTATACAACCTACACTCAAGTGTTCATAAAATGGATGGATGGATGGATGGATGGATGGATGGATAGAATGATATGGTAAATATGGCAAAATGTTGAAATTGGTGGATCTGGTTATCAGGGGGAACAGGGGTATGATGGAATTCTTTGTATAGAGTTTGTACTATTTTGTAACTTTCCTCTTAAGTTTGAGAGTATTTCAAAATAAAAAGTTAAGAAAAAAAAAAAAAGACTGACCATACTAAGTATTGGTGAAATTGGAGAGTGTCGTGGTTTGAGGTTGTGTGTAGCCTAGAAAAACATGTTCTTAAATCTAATCCATTCCTGTAGATGTAAACCTATTGTTAATAGGGCCTTTTGGGAAGCGAGTGTGGCTCAATCGATAGAGCTCCCGTTTACCATATGGGAGGCCCCGGGTTCGCTTCCCGGGGCCTCCTTGTGAGGGCAGGCCGGCCTGTGCGGCACAGTGGGCTGATGCAGCAAGACCTCACAGCAAGGGGGAGATAAGCAGACACAGAAAAAACACACAGCAAATGGACACAGCAAACACAAGCAGCAAGGGGAGGATAAATAAATAAATCTTAAAAAAAAAAAAATAGGGCCTTTTGATGAGGTTACTCCAGTTAAAGTGTGAACCACCTCAATCAGGATGGATCTTAACCCTCTTACTGGAGTATTTTATAAACAGGACAAATACAGAGAGAGAGAGAGAGAAAGCCACATAAGGAAGAAGCTGAAGGAAATGAAACTTGGAAGAGAAGTGAGAGACCAGCAGGTGCCACCATGTGCCTTGCCATGTGACAGAGGAACCCAGGATCGCCGACAGCCAAGTTTAAGATGAAAGCTGATTTGGACATTCTCACATCCTCAAACTGTAAGCTAATAAATTCCCATTGCTTTAGGCCATCCCATTTCATGGTATCTGCTTTGAACAGCCTAGGAAACTAAAACAGATTTTGTACCAGGAGAGTAGAGTAGTGCTATTGCAAATACTAACAATGTGGAAATGGCTATGGAATTGGGTAATGGGTAGAGGCTGGAAGAATTGTGTGGTGCTTGATAGGAAAGGCCTAGATAGACTTGAAGAGACTGTTGGTAGAAATACGGAGCTAAAGGTACTTCTGATCAGGCGTTAGACAGAAATGATGAATGTGTAATAGGCACCGGGAAGTGAACCCAGGGCCTCTCATATGGTAAACGGGTGCTCTATCCATTGCACCACACCCGCTTCCTGCCGTGAGGTTGCTGCATCAGCCCACTGCACCGCTCAGGTCGGCTTGTCCTCACAGGGAGGCCTCGGGACGCGAACCCGGGCCTCCCATATGGTAAACGGGGGCTCTATCCACTGAGCCACACCCGCTTCCCTACATTCACCTTTTGATGGGCATTTGTGTTGCTTCCAGTTCTTGGCTAATATAACTAAAGCTGCTATGAACATTTGTATACAATATTCTTTGTATGGACATGTGCTTCCACTTATTGTGAGTAAATATTTAAGAGGGAATGGCTGAATTATATGATAGGGGTGTTTTAACCTTTTGAGAAAATGCCAAACTGTTTTTCAGATTCTCACACTAGGAGTCTTGAGAGTTCCAGTTTTCCCTCCCTTTAATTTCCTAGGCTGCTCAAAGCAGATTCCATAAAATGTATTGGCTTAAGGGGTCAGAAGTGGCTCAAGCAGCTGAGCGCCCACCTCCCACATGGGAGGTCCTGGGTTCGATTCCTGGTGCCTCCTAAAGAAGACAAACAAACAAGCAGATGAGGAGCAGATATCTAGCAAAAACAACGCACAGACAATGAGGAAAAACAACAAGCAAGAACAACGAGTAAGATAACAATTAAAACAAACGAGCAGGAAACAGATGTGGCTCAAGCAGTTGAGCGCCCATCTCCCACATGGGATGTCCCAGGTCTGGTTCCCAGTGCCTCCTAAAGAAAAAACAGACAGACAACAAGCAAAACAACAAGCAGACAATGAGCAAAAACAATGAGCAAAAATAGCGAGCAAACAGACGAGGGAGCCATCCTGGGGGTGGGGGGGGCGGGGTGCAGAATTTTAAAATGGATTGGCTTAAAACAATGAGAATTTCTGAACTTAGTTTGAGGCTGTGAGAATGTCCAAAATCCAGGCATCAGCAAAACCATGCTTTCTCCCCTAAGATTGTGGCATTTTGGGGTTGGCTGTTGACAATTCTTGGTTCCTTTGTCACATGGACAGGTACATAGTGGCATCTGCTGGTCTCTCCCTTTTCTTGCAGGTTTCGTTGCTTTCAGGCTTTTGCTGCTGTTGCTTTCTCCTCTCTTTGTATTTATTCCATTTATAAATTACTTCAGTAAGAGGATCCTGGTTGAGTTGGGGCACACCCTAACTGAAGTAACCTCATCAAATGGCCCTACCTACGGTGGGTTTACATCCATAGGAATGGATTAGATTTATTTTTTTAATAATAAGGGTTCATTTATTTATTTATTTAACATGTTTTTCGGGGTAAATATAGCTTCAAACCACCACACTCTACCCTCTGGACCCCAAAAAGACATGTTCTTTCTACATGCAAAATACATTCATTCCATTACAATATCCCAAAAGCCTTAAGTTATTTCAGAAACAATGCTAAGTACAAAGTCTCATCAAAATCAGTTTTAGGTGTGTTCTGTCCTGAGGCACAATTCCCCTCTGTCTGTGGGCCTGTGAAACCTAGAGAACAAGTTATGTGCTTCCAATATACAAAGGAGGAACAAGCATAGGAAAAACATTCCCATTTCCATAGGGAGAAATTAGAAGGAAAATAGGGTCCCAAACAATTCCAAAATCCTGCAAGCTATACTCCATTAGATACGCATTAGATTTCAAGGGCTGAGAGTCACCTATAATGATGTTTAGTCCTTTATGCCTGATGGAGCAGCAGCACCAACCCTTCCAAGTGCTTGCACGGTGGCTATGATCTCCTTGAACACTAGGGTGAAGTTTCCACTCTCATCAAGCATCTGGGTGGTGGCCAGACTCTCCACAATCCCCAGGCATATGAGAGAATTGGGATGCTAACACTCTTCTTGAACAATGGGGTGGAAGGCCTGCCCTCTCCAAGTGCTGGGCATACTCACCCTTTCCACACATATGGGTAGGTCTGCTCTCTTGGCCTGAGACGATGTCTTCAATCCAGACCCCAGCTTCCAAGGCCCTGTCCCTGAAGTGATTTTTTCCTTCAATCTGTCCCTTTTCTGTCACTTTTAGTCCAGGCTGGCAGTGGTTCCATTCATACAGATCTCATAAAAAGCTTGTTGGTTTTGCATGTATTACACAGGGGTCCAAACCATCAGACAAAAGAACTTTCCACAGATCTTTCCTGGATAACTGCATTTCAAATCCTGACTTGCACTGAAATGGCTGACTGATTCTATGTTCAATTAAACCTCACATGGAGCACTATTCTCTGGGGACTCACTTTCCAGAAGCTTAGAATTTTCCAAACCATCAATTTCTGCTTTCTTTGTGCCCAGGAGTTCAGTTCTCAGCTTATCCCTTTCCTCTCACATTTTACTATAAGCTGCAAGGAGAAACCAGGCTGTACTTTCCACGTTTAGCTTGGAAATCTCCTCAGCTAAATATCCAAATCATCACTCTCAAGTTCTGCCTTCCATCTGACAGCAGAACTTAACTTCCCCAAGTTCTCTGCCACTTTAAAACAATGATTGCCTTTCCCCCAGTTTCCTATTACACATTCATCATTTCTGTCTAACGCCTGATCAGAAGTACCTTTAGCTCCGTATTTCTACCAACAGTCTCTTCAAGTCTATCTAGGCCTTTCCTATCAAGCACCACACAATTCTTCCAGCCTCTACCCATTACCCAATTCCATAGCCATTTCCACATTGTTAGTATTTGCAATAGCACTACTCTACTCTCCTGGTACAAAATCTGTTTTAGTTTCCTAGGCTGTTCAAAGCAGATACCATGAAATGGGATGGCCTAAAGCAATGGGAATTTATTAGCTTACAGTATGAGGATGTGAGAATGTCCAAATCAGCTTTCATCTTAAACTTGGCTGTCGGCGATCCTGGGTTCCTCTGTCACATGGCAAGGCACATGGTGGCACCTGCTGGTCTCTCACTTCTCTTCCAAGTTTCATTTCCTTCAGCTTCTTCCTTATGTGGCTTTCTCTCTCTCTCTCTCTGTATTTGTCCTGTTTATAAAATACTCCAGTAAGAGGGTTAAGATCCATCCTGATTGAGGTGGTTCACACTTTAACTGGAGTAACCTCATCAAAAGGCCCTATTTTTTTTTTTTTAAGATTTATTTATTTATCCTCCCCTTGCTGCTTGTGTTTGCTGTGTCCATTTGCTGTGTGTTTTTTCTGTGTCTGCTTATCTCCCCCTTGCTGTGAGGTCTTGCTGCATCAGCCCACTGTGCCGCACAGGCCGGCCTGCCCTCACAAGGAGGCCCCGGGAAGCGAACCCGGGGCCTCCCATATGGTAAACGGGAGCTCTATCGATTGAGCCACACTCGCTTCCCAAAAGGCCCTATTAACAATAGGTTTACATCTACAGGAATGGATTAGATTTAAGAACATGTTTTTCTAGGCTACACACAACCTCAAACCACGACACTCTCCAATTTCACCAATACTTAGTATGGTCAGTCTTTTTTTTTTTTTCTTAACTTTTTATTTTGAAATACTCTCAAACTTAAGAGGAAAGTTACAAAATAGTACAAACTCTATACAAAGAATTCCATCATACCCCTGTTCCCCCTGATAACCAGATCCACCAATTTCAACATTTTGCCATATTTACCATATCATTCTATCCATCCATCCATCCATCCATCCATCCATCCATTTTATGAACACTTGAGTGTAGGTTGTATACATCCTACTCCCTGAACACTTAATACTGCCATGTACTTTTCCTAAGAACAAGTATATTCACTTATGTAAGCACCTTAAGTGCAGTTATCAAGTTCAAGAAACTTAACAGTGATATAAATATTACAGTCTATATTCCAATTTTTAAATACATACCAATAATGTACCTTTGAGCCTTCTCTCCCCTTTTCCTAGATCCCATCCAGGATCATGTATTGCTTTTAATTGTCATTGTCTCTTTAGTTGCTTTTTCATTCATCTTCCTCTTCTTCTTTATTTATTGTTTTATCATGGTAACATATATACAACATAAACTTTCCCATCTCAGCCACTCCCAAGCATACCATTTAATGGCATTAAACACAATCACAATATTGCGGTAACCTCACCACTTTCCATTACAAAAACTTTCCCATCTCCCCACACAGAAGCCCTATACCCATTATGCATTAACTCCCCATTCCCCTTGTCCTCTTGTCCCTGGCAACCTGAATTCTAATTTCTGTCTCTATGACCTTGCATATTCTCTGATATTTTCTTTGTAGTTACCCTGGGGCTTAAACTTAATATCCTAAATCTATAACAATGTCACTTGCTTTGACAGCAACTTAACTTCAACAGTACACACAAATTATGTTCCTATACCACTGTGTCCCCCACTTTATGTAGTTCTTGTCACAAATTACATATTTATGCATTATGAGTCCAAAACCACTGATTTATCATTCCATTTTATGAATTTTTCTTTTAGATCCTGTAGGAAGTAAATAGAATTACAAGCCAAAAATACAATAGTACTGGCATTTATATTTATGTTAACCTTACTGGAAGGCTTTATTTCTTCATGCAGCTTTGATCTATAGTCTATTGTCCATTCCTTCAATCTACAAAACTCTCTTTAGCATCTCTTGCAGGGCCAGTCTAGTGGTGACAAACTTCCTTAGCTTTTGTTTATCTGGAAATGTCTTAATCTCTCCCTTATATTTTTAAAAGCAGTTTTTTTTGAGATATATTCACATATCATATAATCCATCCAAAGTTACAATCAATGGCTTTTAGTATAATCACAGAGTTGTGCATTCATTACCACAATCAATTAGAACATTTTCCAAAAAGAAAAACCTCATATCCCTTAGTAGTCACCTCTCAATCTCTCTATCCTTCAGAAGTCCTACAAAATCACTAATCTATTTCTGTCTCTATAGATTTATTTACATTTACATTTTATATAAATGGAATCATACAATATGTAGTACTTTCTGTTTGGTTTCTTTCACTTAGCATAATGTTTTAAAAATTATTTTTATTTTTTTAATTAAAGAAGTTGTAGGTTTACAGAAAAGTAATGTAAAAAATACAACTTTCTCATATACCCCCCTATTGTTGACACTTTGAATTAGCGTGGTATTTTGTTACAATTGATGAAAGAATATTGAAATAGTACTATTAACTATAGTCTATAGTTTTCATTAGGTGGATTTTCCCATATGTACCCTATTATTAACACCTTGTAATAGTGTCATAGATTTGTTATAATTCATGAAAGAATGTTTTTATACTTGTACTATTAACCTCAGGCCATTGTCCAAAACAGGATTCACTGTGATATACAGTTCCATGTTTTATCTTCTAACTTTTATTCTAGTAACATAAATGACCCAAGACTTCCCTTATCAACCATATTCACATATATAGCTCAGTGCTGTAGATTATATTCTCAATAATGTGCTACCATCACCACCATCCATTTCAAAACCTTTACAATCAACCTAAATAGAAATTCTGTAAAAATTAAGCATCAGTTCACCATTCCCTATCCATCTATCCCCTGGTAACCTATATTCTAGATTCTATCTCTATAAGTTTGCTTATTATAATTACTTCATATAAGTGAGATCATACAATATTTATCCTTTTGTATCTGGCTTATTTCACTCAGCATAATGTCTTCAAGGTTCATCCATGTTGTTGCATGTATCAAGACTTCATTCCTTTTTACAGCTGAATTATATTCCATTGTATGTGTATATGTGTATACCACATTTTGATAATCAATTTATCAATTGATGGACACTTGGGTTGCTTCCATCTTTTGGCAATTGTAAATAATGCTGCCATGAACATCGGTGTGCAAATATCTGTTTGAGTTCCTGCTTTCAATTCTTTCAATACCTAGTAGAAGGATCACCGGGTCATATAATAATTCAATACTTAACTTTCTGAGGAATGGCCAAACTGTATTCAACAGTGGCTGCACCGTTTTACAATCCCAACAGCAATGAAGGAGGGTTCCTATTCTTCCACATCCTCTCCAACATTTGTGATTTTGTTTTTTTCAATCATCCATTCTAGTGGGTATGAAATCATATCTCATTGAGGTTTTGACTTGCATTTCCATACTATCTAGTGATGTTGAGCATATTTCCATGTGCTTTTTGGCCTTTTGTATATCCTCTTTGGAGAAATGTCTATTCAAGTCTTTTGCCCATTTTTAAATTGAGTTGCTTGTCTTCTTATTGTTGACTTGTAGGATTTCTTTCTATAGTCTGGATATTAAACCCTTATCGGATATGTGGTTTCCAAATATTTTATCCCATTGAGTAGGCTGTCTCTTCACTTTCATGACAAAGTCCTTTGATACACAAAAGTTTTTAATTTTGATGAGGTCCCAATTGTCCATTTTTTCTTTTGTTGCTTGTGCTTTGGGTGTAAAGTCTAAAAACCATTGCCTAACACAAGATCCTGAAGATGCTTCCCTACATTTTCTTCTAGATTTATAGACCTGATTCTTATATTAAGGTCTTTGATCCATTTTGAGTTAATTTTTGTATAAGGGGTCCTCTTTCATTCTCTTGCATATGGATATCCAATTCTCCCAAAACCATTTGTTGAAGAAGCTATTCTTTCCCAATTGTGTGGACTTGCCAGCCATGTCAAAAATCAATTGGTTGAATAAATGTTTATTGAGAAAAAAAATTCAATTGGCTATAGGTGTGAGGATCTATTTCTGAACTCTCAATTAGATTTCATTGGTCGATATATCTATCTTTGTGTCAGTTCCACGCTGTTTTGACCACTGTAGCTTTGTAGTAAGCTTTATTTTTATTTTTATTTTTTAAAGATTTATTTATTCATTTAAATCCCCTCCATGCCCTGGTTGTTTTTGCGCTGTCTGCTCTCTGTGTCTGTCTTTAGGCAGCACTGGGAACTGATCCTGGGACCTTCCAGAGTGGGAGAGAGGGCCTCAACCTCTTGCGCCACCTCAGCTCCCTGATCTGCTGCATCTCTCGTTGTCTCTCTTCTGTGTCTCTTTTTGTTGTGTCATCTTGCTGTACCAGTTCTCCGTGCGGGCCAGCACTCCGTGTGGGCCAGCACTCCGCACGGGCCAGCTCTCCGCTCAGGCCAGCTTGCTTTTCACCAGAAGGCCCCAGGAATCGAACCCTGGACCTCCTATATGGTAGATGGGAGCCCAATCACTTGAGCCACATCTGCTTCCGTGAAGTTAGCTTTAAAATCAGCAAGTGTGAGTCCTCCAATTTCTTTCTTTTTTCAAGATGTTTTTGCATATTCGGGGTCCCTTACCCTTCCAGGTAAATTTGATAATTGGCTTCACCATTTCTGCCAAAGTAGGCTGTTAGAATTTTGATTGAGATTGTGTTGAATCTGTATATCAATTTGGATAGAATTGACATCTTACATTATATATATTCTAGACTTTTAGAAGCGCCTGTATTTAACTGTTCAGATTTTCTCAGCTCTTCTTCATCTGATTCTTGCCCTGGATATGCTGTGCAATTTTTTTTTTTTTTAAGATTTTATTTATTTATTTATCCCCCCCTGCTGCTTGTGCTCGCTGTGTCCATTTGCTGTGTGTTTTTCTGTATCTGCTTGTCTCCCTTTGTTGGGTCGTCCTGCTGCGTCAGCTCACCGTGCCACGCGGGCTGGCTTGCCTTCACCAGGAGGCCCCGGGAATCGAACCCAGGGCCTCCCATATGGTAAACGGAAGCCCTATGGATTGAGCCACATCCGCTTCTCTGTGCAATTTTTAAGATTGTACTTTTTGTGCAATTGTTTCATCTCTAGGACAGAGCTTCCTTTTCTTGGTTTCTTCTCTGGGAATCTTGATCTGTTTGTTTTTGTGCAGACTTTTCTCCCCAGCTCCTATAAATTTGCTTAAATTCTCTCCCTCACTCAAGTGCCCCATTTTCCCCATTTTCATTATGCTTTTCAGTTCTGGCTCCCATTGCATCTTACAACAGTTCATTTCAATGTCCCTGCCCCCCCTTTTTTTTCTTGTCTCTATGAGGCTTTCCTGCTCCGGTTTCTTCACCATTAGGGTATTCCACACCAGGGAGCCAGATGGGGCCAATCCAGAAAGGAGGGTCATTTCAGAAATGTCCTATTTGTCTTTAAGTGGTCCAGCTGTCCAAAGCTGTATTGGTCACAGTTCTTACCAGCCTTTCTATGGTGGTCTTTCTCATTTTTCCCACCCTCTTGAAGAGGGGCCGGGGTGGTCCTTGGCTGGGTTCATTTGCTTGGTGTGGTAGAAGAGACAGACACACCAAACTAAGCTAAAAAGGAAAAGAGGATTTATTTGCCAGCAGGAGACCGGACATTACGATCTCAAATCAGCCTCCCCATTAAAGGTTTTTCTCACAGATTTAATGCCAGTTGAAACAAAGAAAGTTAATCATCAGGGTGACATTCTTAAGGAAGGTTTGGAAAAATTAGTTTTTGCTTTAATCTTAAAATATGAATGGTACCTGGGGTCTGGTAATCTTGGGGTGATAAGGATGGGGTAGTTGATATGGATGTGAATGTACAGGTAACAATGGATGTGAAGATACAGAAAATGATGGATGTGAGTAAAAATGAGGAAGAGCATAGGTATACATTTTTGGTGGCGCTAAATCTGGTTAATGTTAAATCTGTAGCTCTGTGTGCCTCCTGACAGGTGAGCAAGAGGTATATTGAATTTTTCTAACATCATAAGGTACAGTACAATGCCTTAATATTTAAGCTGTACTGGGTTTTTCTAGTACTACACCCTGAGGGCCCTTTTGTGCGCAGCACTACTCAGTACTCAGTGGCTCATGTTCAGCCCTGGGTCTTTGTGGACTTAAGTCCCTGTGCCTGGATGTGTGTGGAGTTCTAACTCACTGCTGTGGTTCAATCTACAGTCTCTGTCCATGATGAGAGGGACCCAGGCCATGCTGCCTCTATGTGGCTCCCAAGTTGCATGGAACTGAGTGAGGGGCAGGGGAAACAGAAACTGACCAGTAGTCTGGGATGGAATTCTCCTACCTGAGATTTCTGTTTGATTCAGCATTTGTGAAGGTGTTTTCCAGTCTCTACCATCCTCCAGAGTTCAAAGAAATGGAATTTGTCCTTTTATTTGCTAAATCTCTGGGGAGGCTTTTTCAAGATACGTTTACATTGCCATGTTTATGACATGCGGTGAACAGACTTTTAATGAATGTTTGCACA
The DNA here is from genome assembly GCA_029593785.1 of Cabassous unicinctus. Classification (NCBI taxonomy): domain Eukaryota; kingdom Metazoa; phylum Chordata; class Mammalia; order Cingulata; family Chlamyphoridae; genus Cabassous; species Cabassous unicinctus. The sequence continues at coordinate 16,331 of JAQZBX010062799.1, forward strand.
ACAGGATGCAAGAAGCTGCGGGTCTCTTCTTAGTGTGGGTGGATAGCAGGCATCGTCTCAGAGCACACTTCTCTGCTCGGCTAAGAGTCTCTTACATTTTTGAAAGGCAGTTTTGCTGGATAGAGAATTCTTGGCAATTTTTTGCCTTCAGCACTTTATTTATTTTTTCCTTCAGCACTTTAATATGTCATCCCACTCCTTCTTGCATGCATGGTTTCTGATATGAAATCGGTACCTAATCTTGTCAAGGCTTCCTTGTGGGAAGCGGGTGTGGCTCAGTGGATAGAGCCCCCGTTTACCATATGGGAGGCCTGGGTTCGCGTCCTGAGGCCTCCTTGTGAGGGCACGCCAGCCTGAGCGGTGCGGTGGGCTGATGCAGCAACCTCACGGCAGGAAGCAGGTGTGGTGCAATGGATAGAGCACCCGTTTACCAAATGAGAGGCCCCGGGTTCGCTTCCCGGCGCCTCCTTGTGAGGGCAGGCCGGCTCAC